>BMAO01001917.1:0-163825 GCA_019973975.1 Trichonephila clavata
AAATAAAAAGATAAATAAAATTGTAATGCGAACTTAGTGCTTATACACCGCTCTACTTTCTATTCGCAAAATCTGGGGTATAATTGTTAACTTCCAACTAGACACGATTCTGAGCATTCAGTTGTTAAACAATTTCTTTGTGGAATCAAAATATTTTTCATATGGGGAAAGATTTTTTATTTATATATGTAGAACCAAAACCAGAAAGCAGAGTACATGCTATTTTCTCTCTTCAGACAATTAATTCTCTACAGCAATGACATCCAATGATTTACAAAATAGCTGTGAATTTATCTTTCAGATTTTTTCTTAATTCCGTAAATGTCCATAATTCTGAAGATGTTTACCAAACAATGTCCATTACAAATTCATCAATTTTCACTCGCTGAAAAATTGACAAATTTGTAGAGTAGTGCAAAATGCCTCTGAAATTGTACAGCGCGCCACATCTGTCACACGTGCCATAGATTGTCGACCCTGATGTAGAGCATTAAACATAAAAGCTTAAACTAAAAGTGGTAAATTCGGGATTGGTTTTAATGAAGTCTCCATTACCGCCGTGAGTGAGTGAGTGAATATTAACGTCGCACTATTCAACTACACGAGAGCTTTTAGAGACAGACCGAGCAATTTCGAACCAATTTTGTACCATGGTCAAGTGACGAGGACCACACCTGAGCTGGCACCACCTTTCCTAACTTCACACCACACCAACTGGAGACATTTGGGCCTCGATATATTTAACTTGCATCGTCCACCTCTGCACGGTGAGTTTCCAACAGTATTAGATTCGAATTCATGACACACCAGTCACAAGCCCGTTACCTTAACGTCTAGGCTACTTCGGCTTCTCCTTTACCACTGCATTCTCCCCTAATGAACCGGGCTATGAAACCTAAAGTTAGTTAGGCATCATTTAGTGTAGCCAACCACCGGATAAACTTCATTGCACCTTTATAGTCTTAATTCTGGTTACTATATTGTGAGTTGGTCAAAATAGAGCTCGTGACTGCACAAGCGCCATTAAATCTAGTTAAGTTTTGAGCCTGATCAAATTTTGCTAACCTGCACTAGAGTTAGAGAATGAACTTGTGACTGTGAAATGAACTTAGGCGGAAAACTGATTTTATTCCTTTGACCGCCAGTCCAGTTAACGGCGAATGCTGCGGTTAGTGTGACGATTACCGTATTTACTCGAATCTAAGCCACCATCCCTTCTAAGCCGCACCCCTAATTCTCAAAATGGTTTTGTGAAAAAATGTTGTCATCGATTCTAAGCCGCACCCCCAATTCACTACATGATTCTGAGAAAAAATAAAAAATTGTGTAAAGGTTCATCAATTATCTGATACTTAAGATATTTTTTAAAATTTTTTAATGCGAATTAATTAAAAGTTAATAATTAATTTGTCTGACCAGTATTAAAAACTTTCAAACGCATACATGAATATATAATTACTTGAACCTTCAGTATCATGTTTTGAAAAGGATTCGTCACTGCTATCGTCACAGCTGACTTCGGAATTAGTGCCGGCGCGGCGTTTCCTTTCCCACACAGTGTCGTCTTCCGTGCCATCCAGTGAATTTGTTATGCAACATTTTTATAAAAGGAGGTTTGAAAGAAGAATCTAAAAGACTTATTAAAGATCTTTGCACATTTACAATCAAAAATTGTATCATTTTCTCTGTGCCATTGTCGTATATTTGTTTCATCCGTGTCAAATTTTCAGTGCCACTGCTCTGTTTCCGTTTTTTTAGTGTATAAAATTGACTCCCTTTTCATACTTTCATCATAGTGAACTCATCTTGATGCTATTATTTAGGTGATTACAATAAAGCGTATACAAAAACTTTTCTAAATGTAAGCAGACAATGATGCTTAGGATACACTGAAATACTGGAGATAAATTAGGGAATGGACAAGTCATCGATGCAAGTGGACATAATGGACAGTTACATTTTCCCTTTGAAAGGGATGGGAATCCAATTTTCCCAGAATGGTTGGCCTTCGACTCTGAGCCGCACCCGATTTTCAGCACCATTAACACTGAAAAACAGTGTGGCTAAGATTCGAGTAAATACTGTATTTATTAATTTAAGTTGGGTTACACTAATGCAACACATATCAAAATCAAAAACTAATCGGCAAAAATATATACGGTTTTTAATAAAGACACATTTTCCCTTCATCTGGCCTGTAATAAAGATTAGTGGTCGATAGTGGGCGTTTCTGCGGCTATGGGGCAGTCACAGTTATTATGACAAAACGTTACAAAAGTAGTTTTAAAAATTATTTAATGATAAGTATCGTAATAATATGTATGATATAGCGTAAGTAATATAAGTCATAATATAAGTAGTAATATATAGTGGTAATATATATCGTATGATAAGTTTGAAGTATCGAAGATATAAATCCTTCCTTCATTTCTATAATATTTCTTAATATTCCTATTGCCTTATATCCTGAATGGAGAATATGAACATACACATACATCAAGTAAATCACAAATAATGTGTTTTTTTTAAAATCCTTCTGTAAATTATGTATTGACGAAACTATTGAAAAATTCAGTTATTTTTTCCTTTTTTAAATGTTCTCACAACACACTAATATTTATTTTTCAATTCCTACTATTAACAATAAAATACAATTTAAAGCCCTCAATTGAGCTGGAATTTTAGATACACGATTATTTTGGATGGCAATACAGTAAATGAATTATAATTAATTAAAATTTAATTGATTAAAACTAATTATTCAAAGAATTACAAATACAGCCACTTTGGCATCATTTTTGGCTACTTATTGACCATTTTCTGTACTCTATTGTTTTGGGTAACAACAGAATAGTTTAATTATAATTAATTAAAATTAATTGACTGAAATTAATTATTTAAAGAATTACAGATACATGCACGTTGGCTTCATTTTTAGAGACTTGGGTCAAAACTTTAAAAGATTTTTTCTCACGTTTCAAAGCCGAACAATTGAACTGAAATTTTACATAACAATTGTTTTGGATGACAATACGATACTTTAATGATAATTAATAAAATTAATTGCCATTTAATGTTGTGATTCTGTCATATGGTTAATTTGTAATTATTTAATAAAAGCAACTAATAATTTTTTTGTTGTGATCTAAGTAGGAATTGACTTAATTTTTTTTTATAATACTTGTTAAAACAATCATGATGTTCCTAGAAATTTGCTTTAAGTTTTTTTTTTCTCCTTCCCAGTAATGTTCTAGTTCCACACTGAAATAGTTTTTGTGATAGTATTTTTCACATTGTATGTATTGATACTGTCCATGTGAATTATACAGCAGCACGTGTGTCTAACCATAACGCCTTTGTTTGAAACACGTGCTTCACTAAAGAAACTAAGTGAAGTGTGGAAAAACATTAAATTAAAAAAAAAAAGGTTATAACCGATACTCAAAAATAACTCCGGCGGCTAGCTCAAATAATTTAATTGGTGGTACATTCTAATTGAGCACGGTTACAATTACATAAAACAGGGGGAAAATATACAAATATTAAGGGGTTTGCGCGGGCGGACATTGGCACATCCTTCTTCCCCGAGTGGCAGGCTGACTGGTTAAGTGTTCACATGGCCAGTAGAGGGCGCTCTATTACCATTCGTTACACTCCCCTCTGGTTCCTAGGTATCGTCCTCGATGAGGAACCAGCAGAGTTGTCTTTCTGGGTCTTCCCTTTTTCTGAGAGGCATCACTGGAGTGGCGTCCTTGTCTATGGATGGACGAAGAGCAGATGAATGATAAGGTCCGAGAACTCATGTGGGTTGTTTGGATTTGCCACTTCATAAGTCGTCGGAGAGCGTTGAGTCACAATAATATAAGGCCCATCTCTTTTAGGCATGAATTTAGCTGTTTTCTTTCGGGCAGCATTGTTAAGGGGGTGAAGGTTACCAGACCTTATCACCTGGATGATACAAGGACTGAGACGATGTCTTTTATCATAGAAGGCCTTTCGCTGATCTTGTTTCTCTTCAATTCTTGGTTTTGGAATCAAAACAACGGAGAGGCGTACGGAGACTCGCATTCTACTACGATGCCTTGTTGCAGCAGAGAATCTAGCTCTTTCTTCAACAGCTCCTTCCTGGCTGGCTTCATCCGGTAGGGAGGCACTGAAATTGGTCGGTTGTTTTTAGTGTTGATGCTATGTTCGATAAATGGAGTAGCTTCTCCCCTACTTCGAAGATAGAGGGATGATTTTTAAGCAAGCTATCAAGTTCCACATGCTGAGAACCAGGAGTTCTTGTCCTTCATCTTCCCGTAATTGACAGTTTTTTATCGCACAGGAAGTAATTAACAGATGTACTCTGGTAAGGCGTTACGAAATTGTACGATTTTCGGGAATCGTCACAAAAAGTCCAACAGTTCTTTCTGAAATTTAGTACTATTCCAGCATTTTTGAGAAAGTCAACTCCAAGTAGAGTGGAGTTGTTTTTGGTATCAGGCAAAATAATGAAGGGGGTTTTAAACTTTCTGCTTCCAGAAGGACGTTTTGAAATGTACGTAGAACTTCTTTCTGAGTAACGATTCCATCAGCAAAGGATAGAGATATGACTGTCTTCTCAAAAGCAGCTCCTTGTTGTAGAAGGATACTGTAAAGAGTTTCTCCTGCAATCGAATGACTTGCCCACTGTCCGCAAATGCAGTTCCTGAGACTCCATTTATGCTGATCCTGAGTACAGCATTTCTGTTGGAAGGAGAGAGACTGTTAACTCGCAGAATTCCAAAGTGAGCTGGATCACCCTTTGAAGGATTGCAGTCAGGACATTTTGACTTGATGTAACCGGGCTTTCCACATCCATAGCAGGACAAAGGAGTTCGGCTTTCAAATTGCGAATGCCCTCCAAATGGTTTTCTTGGTGCTTCCTTTGCCTTATCCCTCGTTCTTATACTGCTTTCTTTATTTGTTTTTGAGGGAAATAAGTTCTTCCTACGTCTGGTAAAACTTTACGTTTCGACGTCTTACCTCGAGCAATTTCATAATCATCTAATTTTGTACTAGCTCAGATGAGCTTTTAATATCTCCCCAGATATCACGAAATGTTCTTTAACGTCCTCGAAACTCTTCTCTTAAGCTGATCGGTAAGAACCAAATCCTTAAGGGAGTTAAAGTCTTTCACTTCTAGGCTATGTAGCCATTCTTCTAAGTAATTGTTTAGCTCGTACGCGAAGTCCTTCCACAGAGCTTCGGGTTGTTTTTGATGAGTACTGAACTTAATTCGAAACGATTCAGCACTCAACTTGAATCTTTGGAGCAGCACTTGCTTAATGTACTGGTAATTTCTTAATTTCTCTTTAGGTTCCCGAAAGATAATATTGGAAATATCAATAGGTAACATAGGTAGAAGGTGTGTTATATAATCGACTTCTCCTATGTTAACTTGCTCACACTGTCTTTCAAATATTTTTAGATAGGTGGAAATGTCTGAAGTTTCCACAAATCTGGGTATGAGGTGCTGGATATTTATTTTCTCTGCGGCAGCACTAGTGTTAGTTGAAGAAGTGGCAGTTGTGCTTAACTCATGCATTCTAGCTCTAAATTCAGTTCGTCTCGTTTTCGTTTGTATTCATTTCCTCCTTCTCCTCACGTTCTGCCTGAACCTCGTGTTAATAATTGTTTCTAGAAGAGTTTTAGTAAACTGTTCATCATAGTCTTTCGACGTTATGATTAAATTTTTAAAATCTATTATTCTCATTATTTCTCCTACTTCGAGGCCCAATTCTGTAGCTAGTGTTTTTAAGTCTCTTTGCGCGCTTTAGCAAGATACGCCATTGTTTTTAACTTGAGGGAAACAAAAGGGTCAATTATAAATCGACAGCCACAAATTAAATGCAGTTAATTTAGTTTTAAAATAGTTAACCTTGATAATTGAGCATCAACTAATCACTAAAATAATAAGAATTGGATATTCGAACACAATACTATTAAAAAATATATATTACAGATGTTTGACAGGATACAAAATAATCTAAACTTCGAAAACAAATGAAAATTCAGATAAAAAGAAATTCTGATGCACTTAACCAAAACAACATATAAACTATTCCTTTGAAGGTATAAAAATACTGTTTTGTAGATATTTGACTGAATGCAAAAATTTAGCTTTGAAAGTAAAAATAATTCACATATAAAAGAAATTCTGATGAAATTCAAAGTCAAAACAAAACCTATGCATGAATCTTTTGAATAAAGAATAAAAATATTTTTCTACTATTCTTTTGTTAACAAAAAAAAAAAAAAATTCTTTCATTTAAATTCGCATATATTTTATATATGATCAAAATTCTTCAGTATAGTTGAAAATAAAACACAATTTCATAACAATAAAATTCAATAAAAAAAACACATGCAATTATAATACTAAATAGGAAATATCAATTTCCGGACACTCTGGCGTCATAAGTAACTTAAAGAGTCAACAAAAAAAAAGTGAAAAATATCGAGGATAAACAAATTTTACAAAACGAACAGCGGATGCTGAATTCCGAGTTTCCAAGTAAAATGAATAAGAGAAAAATAAAGAATGTGTCTGATTTTCACCAGGCAAGGGTGAGAGACAGAAAATCGGGTGGGGATCCTTAGTAACAAAACGTCTTGTTCGTGAACGAAAACAAGCAGTGAAAGCTCAAGGTCAGAAGTGGGGGTAAGAAGTTCCCCAAACAAGTACACTAATAGTCATAAATCACAGGAAATGAACAAAAGTAAAAGAGTTTCCTTACTGGGGAAAAGAATTACTCATAATGAAATAGACTAATAAATCCTGGTTATTATATATTTATACCATAAAATATAAAAACACAAGTAAAATTCAGTAAAAGATCAAGATGAATCAGAAACAAAACAAAAGAAAAGAAACTTAGCTGATGCTCCATGAAGACGAATGCAATCCAAAGTTTCTAATTTCCCGGTAGGAAATATAAATTTTCTAGTAATCCGAAAATTTCTTCGTAGCTGGTAGCTACAATTTCAGAAATTACTTTTTTAAACTTCTTCATGAACTAGCAGTTCAGAATATTGAAGATAACTTTGTTAGACTAGTAGTCATATTAAAATTAAATAATTATTCGGGCCCCACGTTGGGCGCCATTTTTATAACCGATACTCAAAAATAACTCCGGCGGCTAGCTCAAATAATTTTAATTGGTGGTACATTCTAATTGAGCACGGTTACAATTACATAAAACAGGGGGAAAATATACAAATATTAAGGGGTTTGCGCGGGCGGACATTGGCACATCCTTCCTTCCTCGAGGTGGCAGGCTGACTGGTTAAGTGTTCACATGGCCAGTAGAGGGCGCTCTATTACCATTCGTTACAAGGTTTATTTAAAAACCGTGACAAAAAAATAAGATATCACAGTGTATGGCTACCTTTTTTTCCTGGTTCTTTCATACTGCTTGCAAGCGTTCTAAAGTAACAAATTTGATGGAGAATTTAAAAAATAATTGTTGCGTCATTGAACTTTCAAATTTCTAAAAAAGTGGTGAGAAGTTTTACATTCTCGAAGGCTGAATTAAGAAATTTACAATTTAAAGGAATATAAAAAAATAAAAAAAGGATAAAAATTCTAAATATTCACTAAAATATTTAAAAAATATATTGCAATGATCACCTTGTATCAGAAGTAACATTCATTCAAATCAGATAATTTTCATAGTATAGAGCATTTTTAGATCCAAGAGCCCAATGTTTTTGTGTTCTGACTGCATACATTTTTCAAAAATAGTTTTTAAAACATAATATTGCATTTAAATTACTTTTTTGTATTTCACTTGAAAATATATATTATGTTCTTATTGTTTAATAAAAAATTACAAATTGGCATGGAATTACTTTAGTAATTTAATGAAAAATTTCATTGATAGGGTATCCAACTAACCTAAAATTGTAAAATTTTGCTAAAAATTGATAAATTTTTTAATGATTTTATTTCATAGACTATCTTATTAGCTTTATAAAAAAACCAAGTTTATTATTTTCCGTTCACTAGAACAAAAGCTACAAGCGTTTTAGTAAAAGCAGATGCCATTACTTTAAACAAGATGCCATACTTTAAAACGCGTTTTACTCGCGAAATGTGTGTGTGTTTTTTTAATGCTAAAACGGGGACAGCGATTGCTCAAAAAGTTTTCAAAATAATTAACTGAAATTTTTTGTGTATGTTCTGTATAATAGTAGATGCGTTTTAACCTTCAGATTTATCAATCACTGTTTTATTACAAAAATTTACAGTCCTTATGTTAATACTATAATAACTGTTTTTTAAGCAATTTCATATAATAACTAAGATAAAGTGCTCTAGTTTTTGTAAAAATTAAAATATATCTTATTCTGAAGGTCATTTTAAAAATGAATAACATAGCAACACATCAGAATTGAAAAATTCAAAATTTGTTCATAAACTTTTGGTACAGAATGGGCCACGTTTATGTTACTTTTTGTACATTTTTACCCACATTTTAGTAAAATATAATTTCCTTTTATCTTCTTAATTTTAGCATATTTTTTAAAAAAGTTGTCGCAAGTAGTTCGGATACCTTAAATAAATGCTACATAGGCCCATTTACATCCAAACTCCCAAATAGCAGGCAAATCGAGATTGGAGCGAAAAGCCAGCTTTTTACTGGTGTTTTTTTAACCCGTTTACATGAAAATCTGATGATTGGTTGATAGATTCACGTGACTATACAGTGCAATCATGGAAACACCCAGATTGAAGTGATTATTGTCCTTTTCATATTCTTTGTTTGTTTTGATTTTTGCAATGGATGACCAGACAAAATTAATAATTTACAATCAGATCCTGGACTAACAAATAGGTATTTATTTCTATCATGCTAAAAATGTAGAGATTTGATGAAAAAATTTGATGATAAATTTCAAAATTATTTTATTTATTTTTAATAATTTATTTATTATGACGCTAAATATGGTAAATTCAATGTTCCTTTAAAATTTGTTTGTGTGCAAATTTAAGATTTAATACATTGGAATGTTTTTATACAAAGTGCTTTTTATTAAAAACATATTTTAAACTTATTAGATACTGTCAAAAAAAGAAATTTCTTTATTCATTTCGAATACTAGTTTCCTACTGTGGTTACTCAAAGAGATGTAGATATAAAACTTATGATAATAAAATTTTAAATTTATTTATCATGAAGATAAAAATTATAACTTAATCTTACACACAAACTATTTATACAGTAACATTGAAGATTTGATCCATTAGAATATTTTCATATAAAGTGACAAATATTTTTAATTTAAAATTAAATTTATTTCTGTCAAAAATAAAGAGAATATCTACATTTATTCTGCAATTATGTTTATTACTTTATTTATACAAAGACATGAGTTATAAAACTTTTGATGATGAAATTTTAAATGCATGATTTATTTATTATGAAGTTAAAAAATGGTTATTTCAATGTTACTATTTAATTTGAGTGTAAATTTTTCATCCATTGGAATACTTTTATGTACTGTTAGAAATGTTTTCAGCTCTTCTTAGATATTGTCAAATAATATAAATAAATAAAATCTCTACATTTTTTTTGCATTCTTTTTTTTTTTTTTTGAATAAATTTATTTCAAGATTTACATATCAGTTTTAATATCTTTTTATTAAAACTTTAATTTCTTCTGTCGTCCAACGTGCAGATTCTACAAATCTGTTTCGCACAAATGAATCTCGGTCGCAATGCATCATGGTAAAATTTGAAAATGAACTCGCCTTTCTCCCCAAATGCCCTATTCCCCCCAAAGCATGTACAAAAATTAAACCCCTTTTCACCTACGGTAAAATGCCGAATACCTTTTGCAAGAATGACTGGAAAATGGAATAGAAGCTATATATATATATATATATATATATATTTAGACTGCTCCTTTCCACAATTAAAAAATATCAAAAATTTTCTCTATAAAAAAGTTAACTTCTTTTTTCCCAGAAATTTGTTGAAAATATTTTGGATATTAATTAAGCAGCTGAGAGTAAGTCTGAGATTAGTCAAGAGAGAGTGAGAGAGAGAGAGAGAGAGAGAGAGAGAGAGTTATCAAATGTAAATAAATTTATTAGGGTATCAATCTTTTTTAGAAGCATTAAATTTTATGGTGAAGAATTGTGACGGATCTATACGCGTCCTTTAAGGGAACCAGGACATGCTCGAAGTGTAAAATGCCAAAATTAAGACCTTTGTTTATGAGACATATCTCTTTTAAAATTTCCAATAGAGCTTAGGTATTTTACGTTCTTAATAAAGATAATTTAATTATTCTGCAGAACTACAAAAATAACTTTTCAGTTCAAAAGTTTTTTTATCCTACTTAATTTAAGTAATACATAATTTTTGAGAACTCATAATGCATACTTATGTTTAGGTACCATTTTTTAAAAAAGTATCTTTTTTTATGCAAAATATTTTTTACACATATATAATACAATACACAAAAAAGACAGTGAACCTATTTTTTGTAGTGAAAATTCAGTATAGTTCCTTTAAAAAAATTATAAAACTTTGAAATTTGGAAAATTTCTATTTTTTTGCTTTTTTTTATGCATAAAACCCTTTTTAAAAAATTAGGCACTATTTTAATAGAAAAAAAATTAAGTTCACTACATGCATAGGCATCTTGTATAGAAGTATAAAAAATCTGGAATCTTATAATGCAATAGTTATTTTAAAAAATGTACCTAAATGCAAAAAACTATGCTTTTGAGAGAAAAAGTGAAAAAAAACTAAGGGTCAAAAGGGGCGTGGTCAATTGTTTACATTTTTATTTTTCATATTTTAGGGCTATTTTATCAACAAACATATAAGTATTATACATTTTTAGGTTCAGAAAAATATGTACTATTTTTTAGAACTAAAATTGAAAAATTGATTTTTTGAAAGTATATGATGTCCTGGTTCTCTTAACAAATCCTCTTGGGAAATCTTTGTGCTATCAATTGAAATCAATCACAACCAACCCTTTTGAAGAAGGAACCGTGATATGCAGATTAGGTAGGTTATATATAGTATGCGTTTTCTAGCTAGTTAAAGGGATACACGGAGTTATATGGAGATTGAAATATAGAGAATCTGACGACGAAGAGAGATAGCTACCGATCAGGAATTGGTATATATTGATAGCGCGTTTCAGACATTAAATAGTTGAAAGTATTAAAGTGACGATTGGTCACCATAGCTAAATTATAACTCAAACACTCAGAGTAGTGGATTGATCCTATAAAAGAAGGATCAATATAACAGAAGGCTTCTCATAATTCGCGTCTCTCGTGGTTTATTCCCCTATTGCTCTTATTAGGAACATTTCTTCTAGTTTTAATATTAGAATTGTGTCTGTTGAGAATTTGTGAGTTGATTAAATAGTTGAAAGGTACTATGGCAAGTCAACCTTTTCTTTTTCCCACACCTCTAAGCTGGGCCGAGAGTAAATCACGCCCCTCATAGAATCTTTTTTGGGGAAAAAAGTTGATAAACAAAGTCATTGATTCAGCCTTATAAGAGTACGCTGCGAGTGCATTGTGGAATTAAAAGTTACAACTTATCCCCTTCCAAATAGCTTAATTGTGCTTTAAATGGGAAACTTTGTTTCTTTATTGAGATAGCTTTAAAAATGTGAAACTATAGATTTTCAACAATAGTTGAAGAAATAAATGAAAAACCCACTTATACTATTATCACTTTTATTTCAGAAAGGAAAAAAATCAATATTTAAATAGATTTTGTTAAAAATTGCATTAAATTAAGCCTTGAATTTTCTTCGATGCGGGAGAGTGGTAACTTTATCCCCTATGGTAAGGTCTGGGTTGATGGCCACCTTTGTAACCACCTTGGTGATGTCCATGTTGATATCCATGACCCCGATGTCCTTGATAACCACCACGCTGCTGATGTTTATATGGCGCAGGAACAGCTCCAGCACTTGCGATAAAAAGAAGAGCAAGTACAGCCATAAAGATCAGCGAATATATCCTCTGAAATGAATTTTTTTACAAAATAAATAAAAATAAAATAGAAAATTTGTTGATTTTTTTTTAGCTAAATACTGAAAATATCAAGAAAAAATTTAAATGAATTCAAAACATTTCTCGATAAAACGTTAAATCTACAAAATACAATTTGATTCATAATTAGTGTGTCCAATTTTAAAAGCATATAACTCTATTTATGGAAAATTTTAATCGCCTTATTACCTGTTTTATTTAAAAAATAAATCGCTTAAATTACCAATCTAACTATTTTTATTAGTGGGAGTAAATTAGGGCTGTGGAATTAGGTTCTCAAACCTGAAACGAAATTTTAAAGCTTTTGTAGGCGGCTGCTCAAATTGTGTTATAAATAAAGCATTTAAAATTCAAAAAATACATTTTTCTAATGAATTACTATCTGAACTTCGAAAAGAATAAGGAAAAAAATGCGGATAATATGAAGTCCTTGCTGAAAAAAAAAGAAGTTAAAAAGACTTATCGCTGTAGAAAATCCTCTGTATCAAAGAACTTTAGCAAGGAATCTATAGGTATCGCAATTGACAATTTATCGTCAAATAAAGAAAATTGGCTATGAAAAAGGGAGTAAACTAATATGTCATTAAAAGTCTGCAAATACTGTAGAAAAATGATGAAAACATTCTTGCCTTCCGTATTTAATGTTACGCAAAGGTTGATACAGAACATGGATAACTTCCGATGAAACGCTGCTTCTTTCATTTACATCTGACAAAACGAAGATACAATATATTCATGCGAAGAACGTCGCAAAGACGCAGCTGTTTTACAAAAGGCAAGTTGGCCGTCAGGTGATATGATATGGATGGAAATGTCTTCTCAAGGCTTAACAAAACCATTTTTTGTAGAACCAAAGATTAAGGTTGATGCTAAATACTATCAGAATTAAGTTGTGAAGCACACGATCAATGAAAGTAAACGTCTTTATTTCTAAGGAAACTTTGTTTTTCACCAAGATTCTGCATCAAGTCATACTGTAAAAAGAACTATAAAATGGCTGAAAGATAAGAATATAATTTTCTACTGCTGAGAAATGGCTACCATCATCCCCTGACTTTGCTCTTTGTGATAATTTTTATATGGGGATACTTAAAAAATTATTAAATCGATGTAAAGTAAAAACACTCCAAAGGCTTCAAAAAGCTATCAAAGAGAAAATTGGAAAAATACCCCAAAAATAGTAAAAAAAGCTCTTTGGTTTGGCCTAAAGGATTACATAGAATGTTCAATGCTAAAGAAAACCTCATTAAAAATTTTATGCAAGTAACTTAATTCAATAAAAATGTATGATGTCCTAGAATTGGTCAAATTATTTTTGTGAATCAATCTGTATTTATTTTAATAGTCTTCATATACGATATTAATATTTTTGAAAAAAAAACACTTATTACGAATATTGATCACATTCAAATAATTTTAGGATAAAGTTTATTTTAAATGCAATAGCAGAATATTGAGTTTCGTTCAGATTCAGATAAATTAAAAAAAACAAAAACTCTGGCTTTATTAAAAATGTTTCATTAATTTATCTTTAGAGTGAAATAGATGTTTTTTGTTATTCTATTTAGGTCTCCGACACCTCGTCATTGAAGCTAGGAATAAATTTCTATATTTAGATAAGCATTAAGTTGAGAAAATATTCGTGTTGTTTATTCGAACATACTGTGATTTAGAGTGAATATGGTAAACATAAAATTAGAAATTATCTAACGATATCATTTTGAGTGAGTGAGTATGAGATATAATTACGTTGCAGTACAAAGCCGCATGAGGGTTATTGGCGACGAACCTCGTAATTTTGGACCATGGTCGAGTGACAAGGACGACACCTAAGCTGAGACCCCCTTTTAACTTTCACATCCCACCAACGGGAGAACGTTTGAGCCTCTACATATTTAGCGTGCAAAGCGGGTCCTTCGCGGTACTAGGCTCAAACTCATAGCACACCTGCCACGAGCCCAATACCTTGATCACCAGTCTACCACGGCCACCGATAACATTTATTAACATTTTATTAATTTGTATTAAAGAGAATCACTTGTTAATTTCTGTAAGTGAAAAAAGTTTTCCTGTGGTGAGTACTATTTAATTTTTTCCCCACCCAGGATGAAAATATTTACATTTAAGTTAATTTGAGAAGATATTTTTTCTATTATGTGTTAAAATTTTATACACATGCATTTTAAATAATTTGTAATATCAAAGACATTTAATAAATAGTAATTTAATAGTAATTTAATGATAAACATTTGTAAAATTTGATCAATAATGTTTATTATAATAGACTAGTATAATAATAATTTGCAAAAACATTTCCACTACTTATTTCGATAAATTATCATTAAAAATAAATTAGGTTGAAAAAGGTTCATAGCTTTGGATTCTTTTTTATTAAATATTTGGAAAAATGTTTTAATCACTTTGTGAATAGTAAGAACTTCACATATTTTTTGAGATTTGAAACTGAAAATGTATTTTTTAAAATAAATTTATTAGTCTTACAGTTCCAAGGAAAAAAATTCATAGTTAACACTTCATTTTCTTATTAAGAGAAGTTGGATCCCTTGTGTCCAATTTTCTATTTAAACCACATTGTTTTATTTGATAAAACATACATATGACACACACATACTCATGCACCCACGCCAGCGCGCACACGCACACACACAAGTTTAATAATAGTTTATAGTTTAAAATGGCGTTACTGAACAACAAAAAAAAAATTACATTTAATTGCAATTTTATACTCTAAAAATTATTGAAATGTACTTCTGTGTGATGAAAAATAAATTCATGGTGCATTAAAATTTATATAAGCTTAGAATAAGGTTTTAAATTAATTAAAAAAAAAGACATTAAAAATTGATTCTTTAGTTAGCAATTAAAATACGAATTTTTTTTTAATGCGTTCGACACAAGCTAAGTACCGAAACTAATAATATCAAAATTTAATCCTGGTTTCACTTGGAAATACAAGAAGTTCAAAACAAAGAAAAAATCTATGTAAATTTAAACATGCTTTAAAGATACTTAGTGAAAATATTTATTTTCAAAATGTTAGGTATCACAAGAAAAAAATTTGAGCCCGCAATGACTCTTTTGAAAGTGATTGTTTTAAATGATAACATGAAAAATAAAATTTTAAAAATTCCTTACATTTGAAATGATAAAGAACAGAGCAAAATGAGGGGAAATATTAGTCATCTTTAAGCTACAGATTCCTGTTTTTGGAATACTATATAAATTAAAAATTTTACTTTTTATGAAATAGATTGTACGAACAATGATTTAGCTTCTGATAACTTCTATGCTACTAAGACATGATTGCAAGACTAAAATAATGCATTTTCGAACTTAAATTTTTAGTTCGAAAAAAAGAAAGAAGAAAGTATGCGAATAACTTATATATATATATATAATTCAAAAATATATTTTGTGGTGATAACTATTTCTATAAAATCGTCTGAAAAACTGAGTAATATAAGTCAAACTTATTAATTTCAGTTCTTTGAAGTATGATATAATTCATATTATGAAAAAATGTTTAACAATATTTTCTGGATTTTTTTTAGTCTGTCAATAACAAGAATTAAAATTTTTATAATCTAATCATTGTACTTTGACATTAAAAGTTTCATAAAAGTCTATATATAATGTATATATATGCAAGTAACGATGTATTCATTGTGTGAATTGCAGTCGTGGCAGTAAAAAAAGCTTCTTGATATTGATCCGCCAACGTTTGTTTAGTTTTAAAATCAGGAGATTTATTTTTAGCGTGTTCTTCGCTCGAGTACAAAAATGCAAGAAAGAGAATTATTCCTTTTCCACCTTTAAATATACAAGGGAAAACGTAACATAAAAAGTATAATCATGTGTTCAAGTGAAGGGAAATATAAGCTTATTTTAGAATGTCAACAGAGTGTTTTAGGGAAAGCTTCAACCGCTTAGTAAGGCTCGTGTAAGCTATTATGATATTCTTTAACTAGAAGTCACGAAAAATTAGTCAAAAATTCAAAGTTTTATAATTTTAATGAGGAATCACTAATAAATCTGCTAAAATATTGGTTTTAAATCCTTAATGCGAAATAAAACGAGACGCGTTTCAAAATTAATTCGTGTTCAATTATTCGCACAATTGAGATTTAGATTTTATAAATAAATAAGATTCGATTATTAAGTAAATGTTAAGTTATTACACAAATAAACATACATACATAAATGTATTATATGTGTATGTATGTAAATATAAACATCGCAAAAATACAACTTACCATTTTGCCGGTATAGGAGTAACAGGTGAACCTAAGTGTTGCTGATGTGGTTTTTTAGTATGCTACAGATCTCAAACGTCTGTTTATATACGAGCTCTTATATAAGTCTTGTAAGTCTTGAAGGACCTGGAATGTTAAGTTTCTTAAGTGTTTTTGCCGATTTTAAGCATTTATCGGTCAAGTAAAGTAAAGGCGATAATTCTGAAGTCACATTATTGCATGATGTCTAAAGCACAAGAAATATCGATAACAAAGTTCATTTTGTGCATTTAATACTATTACAGTATATAGAAAAAATTACCCTGTTTTTATTTTTGTGAAAGAGAAAAAAATACTTGTTTAGAATTATAGGTATTTTAGATTCTGTTTTGGGTTTAAATTTGGTAAATGAGGGTGAGTTTTTTTTTAAAATTCTGGGGCATGTTGACTGTTCTTTCTAGAATCGGTTTCAACTACAGAAAAAGTTATTTTCACTAAATTAAAGACACAATAAATAATTTATTTTCAGAAAATTATTATTGAATAGCTTAAAGAGAAAAAATAACACATTTAAATTTAACTAATGTAATTGATTATTTTAGGATACTTTTATATTTTTGATACGATTCATTTTATCACATTCAATATGCGAGTATAAGAATTTATTACACTTGTTTTAACTTTAAAAAAAATAATTTTAAGGGCGTAACATGATTCAGCATGAATTTTAAACTAATTGTTTTGCCATGGATTCGGGACGCTAAAGACTCGCCATATAGAGGTGCTGTAGCGCGTTAAATATGTCGAGGTTTTAAATCCTCGTATTGGGGTTTTATGGAAGTCTGAAGATTGGGGTGCCGGCTCAGGTGTCATCCTCGACACCTGACCGTGGTTTGCAATTAGGATGTCTGTCACCCAAAGTCCTCGCGTTGCTTTTGTAACGTTAATAAACAATCCAAAAATTAAAAGAGGGTTATATATATATATATATATATATATATATTATATATATATATATATATATATATATATAAAATTTCTCATCTGTGCTTTACGATATCATATTTCGGATGCGTTGAAGCTAAAAACAAGTAAAAATGGTTTCTATTGAATGAAATCCAATTTATTCACAGCAAAAAATTGGCCATTATTTCACTCGAAGCGTTATTCTGCATTAATAAATCTTATTAAATTGATAAAATTCATTTTTGAGCTAATTTTTTCTATCAAAATTCTTTAATCAAATAATTATTGAATATATTGGTCAAAAAAAAATGCAATTTTTTTAACAGAATAAGATAGATATAAAATTTCCATGTAAATAATATCACCCAAATACTCCAGGAATATGATCTAAGAAAAGAAAAAAGGAATCTAATATTGATAATCTGGCACCATTATTTAAAGAGAAATATTCTACTAAGTATCTACTTGGCATTAAATTTAACAAGTATAAGTAAATATGGGATGGATTCTTGAAAAATTGAGTGTTTAATCTTCAAAACTCAACAAATGAGATAAAATTCATTCAATGATTTTTTTTAAAGTTGATCAAGCTTCCATTTCTGTGTCGCTTACAGATTGCTATATAAATTAAATTAATTTATATATTCGGCCGAAACATTTTTTTCGCAATAAAAAAATATCTTTAAATTCGTCCAATTTCAATCAAACATACGTTTCCTAATCTGATTTATCTTTTCATTCTTCTTTTCTAAAAAAAATACCCATTAGTCTTGAGAAAATTCCGAATCTTATCTGAGTTGTACCCATCTATACTCAGATTAAAATTGTTGCCATATGAGGAAAGCAATGAGCTTCTTTTCTAGATTATTTAATCTTTTTTTTAGATCGAAATTCAAAGCTTAAATAGGGGAGTCTAATTTCAAATTTAATCTCGCGAATTGTGTTATCGTTATTTCCATTCACGGAGAAGAAGAAATAGAAGAAGAAAAAAGTTCCATCTCTCGTTCGCTGGAACAAAATATTCTGATCCTTAATCCGATTTAGTAGCATGGATACTAAAATAAGATAAGCAATTGAAATAAGGATCCGTGTAACGGAACTAAAATCCAATCAAGATGCTGAAACTAAATCTCCTTCGTTTTAGAATAAAAGAACATAAGTAAAGCACCTGAAGCGAGAATCGAATAACGAATTTTTATGCATCCGATGCTTTTTTCCCCTCCATCTAAAAAGCTTAATTATTGAGAAGATTGAAAGACTTATTTTGTTAAGAATATTGTTAAGGACATTTTTAGCGTCGAGAAGTTCTAATCAGGAATCTTGTAAGAGAAATATACGGTAAAATTTATATTCTTTTCTACTAAAAAAAATATAGTTTAAAAAAACTAAAAAACACGCTTTTATGGTTAATCGAACTAAAAAAAAAATTCTTAATATATATAAAAATAAAATGATTTACGAGAAAATTAATGTCATTGAGGTAAAAGCGGGGGAGGGGGGCTCTACATATCAATTGTTATAATTTCTTACTACTTCTATTCCAAAATACTGAGTTAGAGTAAAAATGTAGTACAAAGCACCTCGCACTTTTACCACGACATTAATTTTCTCGTATATATCATTTTATTCTTACATTCAGAATTATTTTTTTTACTTTTTAGTTCAATTAACCATAAAAGCGTATTTTTTTTAGTTTTTTATAAACTATAATTTATTTTTTATTTTTTTAGTTTGATCTACAATAAAAGCATGTATTTTTAGTTTTTTGAACTATCATTTATTCATTGATGAATTAATCTTAAATGCGCCATTTTTTAGAATCTAGAATACCCATTGGCATCCTATCAGTTCATCTCACTTCGAACCTCAATAAAAGGAACGTTTAAAAATGAAATCGCAATTTCATTAATCTCATTAAAACATATTTAAATTGTTATACTTGTATATTGTTTTTAAAAATTTAGAAAAATTTATCTTGGCCCGCCAAACATTTTTAAAAGTTTGCCCATCCTTGAGTTAGAACAAATTTTCTTCCCCCACATGCACGAGTCTTTTTTTTTTAATTTGAATTTTTAGAAAAACTAGACAATTGCTTACAATATGGTAAGAAATAGCTCCCCCGCACGTTTTCGCTTTTAGGGTTGTAACAATCTTTTAGTCACCAAATCTGGAAATCGTTATTCCTGATGATCCTGATCAGGACAGTGGAGCAAAATTATGAAATTATTGTACCGCCACCGGTCCTTGATAATTACGCAAAATTTTGAATTAATCTGACGTCTCAGAGCGGGTAAAAATCGAGTTCAAAGATTCAGTTACATACAAGGGAAGCTCATATAAAAGCGTGTTAAGAACTCACTATCCATTGTTATTAACACGCTTTTATAAGTTTCACTTGTATGTAGCGGAATCTTGGAACTTGGAATCTTGGAGAGAGGGAATCTTTATGAAATATAACGATACGGGACTGATCCAAGGCCCCGTAAATGGAAAGAATAAATACCCTTCAGACCCATTAATTATCTATTGGAGAGCAAGACTAATTCCAGCAGCTACGTAATCCCCCCCCCCCGGCTCCAAATATCAAAATCAAGGATAAATTCAACAATGAGTATAAATGATAGTTTCAAAAACTAAAAAAACAGGCTTTTATTGTGGATCGAACTAAAAAATGAAAAATAAATTATAGTTCATAAAAAACTAAAAAACACGCTTTTATAGTGAATCGAAATAAAAAGCAAAAAAATAATTCTTAATATAAGATTTATTTTTTTTTTGTACTACATTTTTACACTAATTCAGCATTTCGGAATAGAACTAGTAAGAAATTATAACATTTAATATAGAACATCCCACGCTTTTACCCCCAATGATATTAATTTACTCGTAAATCATTTCATTCTTATATTAAGAATTATTTTTTTACTTTATAGTTCGATTCACTAAAAAAGCGTGTTTTTTAGTTTTTTATAAAACATAATTTTTTTATCAAAAATTCGCACTTATTTAAGGGGACACATTACTTTAAATATGACCAAAATATTTAGCTTTCGTATCGCATTATTTTAACTGTGTGACTTTTCTAATAATGTGTACAATATTTAGTAGCTATAGTTACATTATTTAGCCAGTTATTTAATTTCCTTTAAAGATATGTCAAAGCGAAATCGGAAACTAGAAAACGTGGCATCTGTCTTTAGTTCTTTCATTTATTTTACTGACCTTTAAAACTTAAAATGGCTTTGTCTAAGTTTTCTATTTTCTCCATAATCATGTATTTAAAACGCTAAGGATTTTTTTAATATTCAATATATAATTTTGAAACTTTAGCTGATTGTTTTGTTTAATACATTTGGTAATTATGTGTCCGAAATAAGGATTTATATGAATATTTATTTTTAAAAAATTCACGAAGTTAGATATAATTTTTTTAAAACCGGTTTTTTTTAGTGTTCGACCGGAAAAAAATTGTAAAAATAAAAGTATCATTTGTATTACCAATCCCATGCACAGAATAGTGAGGAACACTTCTAAGTATATTAGAAAAAAATCGTTCAAAAAGATTAAAACTTGTAAATGTAGATGTAATTTTATAATATTGATATATTTTTAAAGATTTAAAATTTAAAGTAAATTGTTTGTTTAAAAATGTTGTTCTTTTGAAATTCATGAATGAATATTGCATGCGTGTTCAAATATTTATAAGAATGTAAATTTAAAGTGTCAACTGTGTAAATTTACATATCTTATAAATATGTAAATTTTAAAAATTGGGTTTAGGGTACAGTGACCTCTTAAATATATTCAAGAATTTATAGACTAGACCACGAATCAACAAACAACGTGAATTGTATACTACAAAATTAACAAACACTAAATAAATACAAAACAACGAAGAAATGCCTCGTATATCAACCTATTTGAGTGCCTAAAACTGTATATTACTTATGTTGTTGTTTCTAATGCCACCTGTTTGACGGTGTTGGATGGAGGCCCACGAAATTCATCACGCCATAGGGCTAGATTGGCCTGTCGTTGGCGTAGTTTTGAGCACCATGCAGGTGACAGTAGAATTTGGCTCGGTTCTGCATCAATTTTGAAGAATACCCTGGGAGTGGTCAAGGGCCTCCTTCCCACCTCTCTTCCCCTTCCATCAAGCTTACGAGAAGACTTGCGGTTCGAGTGCTATTTAGAGGGTACTCCTATGCCGTGAAGGCACTATACATTTACAAACATCCATGCCTTCTCTTGGATTAGAGCCCAAGCCATATGGTACTGCAATCAGCATCGCTAACCTCTACACCGGATGGGCGGTGCATATTACTTATAATAATAAGAATAATATATCACGAAAAAATTAATAAATGTTTTACAAATGAAGGGAAAATGTGAACCGATAAATCTCATTTTAAATTACATCGGAAATTGGTGAATTAAAATTTGATGAAAGCATGAACCCTAAATCATGTGGTTTATATTAAATATTAAACATTAATTTAATTAAAAAAATATTTATATTGTAGATAGAATTAAAAAAGAAACTGATAGACAATAGTTTTTACTTGTAAATACTTAATTTTATTGATATTTTTTTAAAAATTTAATTTACGTCTAATTTTATTTATCAGAAATATTACGAAGTTTATTATTTTTTACTATCAAAATTTATGAAAATTCAAAATTTCTTAATGACACAAGAGATTTAAATTATCGTAGTTTTTTTTGAATGATTTTCTTCCTGTTTGTAGCATTAGTTAAGATATTTGCACCAAAACATTTTACTGAGAAAATAATGCCAGTTTATAAAATCCTAAATAAATAAGACAGGTCTAAGAATTATGTATTTAAAATTTTTCTCCTGTCTTGAATGAATAAGAACGATTTAAATGCCAATACTGATGAAAGAGAAGAAAGGAGAAAAAAGATACTTAAATATATATATAAACCTAAGTAAAAATATAAAATGCCTAAAAACTAGAATGGTAAGTCTTCTGTATACTAAAACAAGTTAATTTTTTTGAAATTCGCAGATGCTACATTGAAACAACTTTCTTCAATTCCTGAAGTGAAAGCAAGTTTATGTTACGCTTCTGTGGTTTCTGTTTTTGTAAAAGAGTTTTATAAGAGATCTGAGATGGTTGTAAAATACACATCTTCACGGAAGGCTATTCCTTATTTTACGTTTCACAAATCGAGAACAGATTTAATAAGGACATTCGGACAATTTAAATTTTAATTTCAAGTATTCGATTTGAAAATGAACTCAACTCTTCTTTTGACATATAATATTTGGCTTTTTTGCATAACATTTCGAGACAGTCAAATGGTATTGGATGCGAACTGATGATTTAGTATTTGTTGAGTCGTTGCTTTTGTCCTGTTGCTACCACCGAAAACATATTTATAGAGGTGCTGGTGCACATTAAATGTGCCGAGGTTTGGCGAGGTGCTATATGAAGTATAAAACTAGTCACGATCCGGGTTTAACAACTTCCCAGTTTTGCCCGAACACCGCTCGGGCACGTGAAATGGCACTTCTCTGCATTGCCCATATTTTTGCTTGTTTAGTGTGCATTATTTTTAGCAGATATCTGTAATAGCCGAGTAAATTTAGGATCACAAAAAAATGTCTAAACCTGTTTCAAGGTTAGATTTTACTTCATTCTCTGAGATTAATAAGGAGGAAATTATCTTTTTACTAGATCGGTGTACCGCAAGCTACCAACACTATTTCTTTTAAATTTGTAACTTAAAGTAGAAGGCCAATGAGTGATTATGAGAGGCTCATAACAGAAAATAATTCTGATATTGACTCAGATAGTGAGTCTGAAATTTCTGAAAATGTTTCTGAAAGTAATGAAAGTTTTTTTTTATCGGACTTCTCTTTTGGTGTAAATAGAATGGATCAGCATGTCACAAATTATCCAATAAGGAAAAAAAAGAGGCAAGAAATAATGCAAAAAATATTCTTCTATCTTTTAGATGCATCATTGTGGAATGCTTTTGTTTTATAACAGAAACTGGGAGGAAAATTATCTCATTTGAATTTCAGGCTTGATATTATAGATCGTCTTACTGAAAGACATGGGACGGTGAATAAAAAAAAAGGACGACCAGGAATTTTGCCCAGTCTCTTACGATTGACAGAAAAAAACTTTTTAGAAGTGCTTCCTCCCGCCGACAAAAAAACGGAGACCAATTAGGCAATGTTTTGTGTGTTGGTCGAAAAATACGATTTTGGAAAACGGGGGAAAAAAGAAACCCGATATTTTTATCCCAATTACAATGACCCGAGGCTATGCTTGTCTCCCTGTTTTAAGATTTACCACACAAAAACTGAATTTTAAGAGAATAATTAACTGTCAGTACAATATTATTTTCTTAAATCTAATATACATACCTGTAAAGTATTCTTTTGAGTCCGCTTATTTCTTCGGAAAAAAGCTAAATCTAGCCGGGTGGAGGGATGCTTTGCAAGATGACTTTTCTATGACTTTAATCGAAAAAAACCCATGTTTTTGTACCTTACATGAATACAAAGTGATTAATTACACGTATACTGATATTTCTAATGCTTTCAATGAAGATTGGTTCTTAAATTCAATAGAAGTACATTACACAGAGACATGCCCCTAAATCAAATAATCAGCAGGATTTTCTTTCAATTTAATGGGACGCTGAGAATTTATTCTAGGGTGAACTATCTGATTAGAGAACTTAGCGATGAGTTCTTTATTTGTTGTTTAACTCGTATGCGTTCCGAGATTTATTATTTGTTCTCTTCATCCATTAACCGCGCAAACTAATTACAATGTTACCCATGCACGAAGAAAAGACTTCGCGGCAGGAAAGAAGACCCCGGAAAAGTTTTCAAGACATTCTCCTAATAATTAAAGATTATTAGGGAATTACATTTACTCGTGAGATCCTGTAATTAATGCTCTTAATTTAGAATAAGAATATACAAGTCAGATATATGTGACAGAGAAGCATATACAATGAAGGCTAATTTTAAGCCTAAATTAGAATGGGATTATCCTTTATATAGTATATTTATTGCAGATTATACAGTATGATTCTGAGTAATTACTCAACTTCCTGCATTTCAGGCTACATTCAGATATTTTCTCAGAAAATTTATAAAAATAGATAAAGAGCGGATTATAAAATACATAGGATAAGGCTGTGGAAATGGACAGTTTTCTGCCAATTCCCCACATTTTAAATGGCGTCTATAAATATAAGATAGAGTAGAATATTAATGTGGGCATATACAAGCATTTTTCAATGATGAATACTGTAAACTTGGCAACAAATGAGAAACAGTATGTTAAATATTCTTTATTGTTATTTATGTTTAAATAATTATGCATTTAAAATATTTTTAAATAAGTCATGTAGCTTAGGAAGCAATCAATTGATGTATAATAAAAATACGTACGATTATTACAAAAGTAAAAACAAACTTATAAGTAATAAAATCATTTTGAAATTTGTATTTTTGTAATACTTCACTCACAATATTACACATAGATAATGATTCTCCACTTAAACTTCTTTTTGAGGGATTTTCTTTGATTTATGATAGTCTTGAACCTTCCAAAGACACCGCGTGATAATTTCCCCGCATTTTGGAAATTTTATTTTAACTACAACTTTTTCTGCTAGAAAACTGCAACGTTGACACATTTCAAAGTGTGATGATGCAATATTGCATCATCCAAGGATTCTGACCAATCAGCATACAAAGCATTACAAATCATGTGATTATCGAAGATAGAAGCTTTCGTAGAAAAAGATGTAAAAGCTGAGATCTCTGGAATGTAAAGAAGAACGCTTTTGTTCATTGTCATAAATCTGTGTGTGTTTGTGTGGCTGTTTTTCATTTTCTGTGTGTTCGTCAGTGAAATGCTGAACTAAAATAACCAAATGTTTCTTCAATTACTCGACGGCAACCAGATAAAGATATCCCCACACCTTGTTTTATTGGAGTGAAAACTCAACGTATAGACACACACGCATTTTACTCATAATCTATAGATTTCCCATCAGCCTAAGACTTCTAGAAAACCTTTGATAATTCTAGCTAAATTTGTACGCAGTTAAAAAGTATTTTCTGTTGAATCGAAATAAAATGGTATATCGTGAAATTACCAAGATAACAATTCCTTCGCATGTTTCACAAATGAAAGTTTGTAAAAGTTGCAACATGTAGTTATAAGAAAATGCTATTGTATGACAATAAAAATTCTTTATTTCCTTAGTAATTAATTGTGCTAATATTAGAAAAGAAAGAATTGATTTCTAATACTAGAAAAAAAGGGCCCTTCATTTTTTCTCTCTCTTGTTGACGGTAAATAAAATCATTTGAAGCATGAAAATCGAAACACCCTTTTCTAATAAACATAGAAACTTTCAAATATAAAAAAATATTATATATATCTATCGTTTTTTTTAAAAATTTATTTCTAGTAGGTTAGACAGAAATGACTTGAACATTAAAAATAAAAGAATCAAACAAATATTGGAAACTTTAAGATATGGATGCTGCATTATTATAAAAAATGCTGAGTGTGTGTGAGAAAAGCTTTTTTAATTTTATATAAAAGTGGGATTTAACAAGTTTTGTCCAGTTTTGTATTTGCGCAATGCTCTTATTTTCTGAAGTCATTTATTCGAGGTACTATTCCGAACTTTAGAAAAAAACATACTCCTTAAGTATATTATTAAAAGTACAAAGCTATAAATAAACTATACTCCCAAGTTATATTATTAAGAGAACCGGGACGTTCTCGATGACGCAAAACAAGCAAAATTTCGATTTTCGAAGGAACACTATTTTCAAAAACAAAAAGACTCCATAAACAAAAACAAAATTGTTTCACACAATCTACATACTTTTCTTAACATGCTATAACAAATTTTTTAAATGTGTGCAATATTTTTAGAAATATAAGGATTTCAAAAGTACACTTCAAAAGGTGCTTTCGTATACATGATGCTGATTAGGTAGGTACCTGTAGTTTTCCTTTTATAACATATAAAACCAGAAATCATGCTGTTTTAGTTACAAAACTGTACCTTTATTTTAATGCTCCATTTTTTTACATTTCATTGCTTAGAAATTTTTTTAAAAAAATTTGAATCTCGATTTTTGAAAAATTTTGATAAAAATGGTAATTTTTTTTAGAAAATTGACAATAAAAATAAAAATACTAACATTTCAGAAATAAAATTAGTAGCATTAAATACATTATTACTATACAAAAGCTCATACCAAATTTCACTAAAATATAATAGATTTTTCTACCTAAGTACCTAAAAACTAGAAAAACACATTTTGAGTAATATGAAAAAAAAAAAAAAAAAAAAAAAAAAAAAAAAAATGGCACAGCTTATTAAAATTTGATATTTAAAATATTCCAGATTTGTATTTATCTTGCTAAAGCATCCTTCTTCCTTTTATTTTGTCTTTCAATAGTCTTGGCCACTTTTCTGGTTTTTTAAACTGTCATCTCGGCTTCACAAATTCTAACTTTGTCAATTTTTCGAAGGCCTTCACAAGTGTTTATTCCAAGATTTATTTTTAATGCTCTTAATAATTTTGTTCCTGCATGTGCATCTTCATTAAAGCATATCACTGCGTCCATTACACCAATTTGCAAATTTTTTTGTGCTCACAATTGTGTTTTTTGGAACTTGATTCCATACACAGTTATTGAAGCTTTCATTTGGGTTCTGGATACGATCATGCAAACCTTTTAGTAAAAGTTATTTTGCAGTTAAATCTCTAAATACATGTTTAAAAATTATGTATATGTTTGTAATTATATTTTTAATCTTGACAAGAACTGGTTGTGTGAGGGAATGTTTGTAGATATGCTTTTCTCCAGATACAAAGACATTTGTTGTAACCGCCATAGCTGTTGTTTGCATTTTAAAACTGCAATTACTCGGGTATTAAGCTTTAAACGTATACATGCTACACATTTTTGGAATCAGCATTAAATTTGCTTTTTTTAAAGATAAAAATGAAAAATTCGATTTTCCGAAGGTGAAAAACGTCTTGGTTTTCTTAAAAGTACAAAGATATAAATAAACTATACTCCCAATTATATTTCTTATGAACCTTCAAGTTCCTATGGAATGTCATTTCTTTTAAATAAACAGTATTTAGATATATTAAAAAAGTCTAATTTTTTTTCTATGCTGGTCTTTTTTTTTATTTTAAAGGATCTCATTTTTATACCCGGTGTATAACTCGCATCCATAAATTTCGATCTTACTTTTGGTGTTAAAAGAGCGCTTTATACGCCGGATTTTACGGTAAGTAACCAAATTACGTAAAATTGATATATTATAGATTGTAAATCATCTATACGCCAGATCAAAATATTTGACGTTGTATGCAAAAATTTAGAAACATAGATAGAAAGACTATCAAACAGAGACTAATCGACCAACAGACTGAGAGATTATCAAACAGACTAACTGACAGACAGAGAGATTATCAAACAGACTAACTGACAGACAGACTGAGAGATTATCAAACAGACTAACTGAAAGACAGACTGAGAGATTATCAAACAGACTAACTGACAGACAGACTGAGAGATTATCAAACAGACTAACTGAAAGACAGACTGAGAGATTATCCAGTAGACTAACTGACAGACAGACTGAGAGATTATCAAACAGACTAACTGACAGACAGACTGAGAGATTATCAAACAGACTAACTGACAGACAGACTGAGAGATTATCAAATAGACTAACTGACAGACAGACTGAGAGATTATCAAACAGACTAACTGACAGACAGACTGAGAGATTATCAAACAGACTAACTGACAGACAGACTGAGAGATTATCAAACAGACTAACTGACAGACAGACTGAGAGATTATCAACCAGACTAACTGACAGACAGACTGAGAGATTATCAAACAGATTAACTGACAGACAGACTGAGAGATTATCAAACAGACTAACTGACAGACAGACTGAGATATTATCAAATAGACTAACTGACAGACAGAGAGATTATCAAACAGACTAACTGACAGACAGACTGAGAAATTATCAAATAGACTAACTGACAGACAGACTGAGAGATTATCAAATAGACTAACTGACAGACAGACTGAGAGATTATCAAACAGACTAACTGACAGACAGACTGAGAGATTATCAAATAGACTAACTGACTGACAGACTGAGAGATTATCAAACAGACTAACTGACAGACAGAGAGATTATCAAACAGACTAACTGACTGACAGACAGACTGAGAGATTATCAAACAGACTAAATGACAGACAGACTGAGAGATTATCAAACAGACTAACTGACAGACAGACTGAGAGATTATCAAACAGACTAACTGACAGACAGACTGAGAGATTATCAAACAGACTAACTGACAGACAGACTGAGAGATTATCAAACAGACTAACTGACAGACAGACTGAGAGATTATCAAACAGACTAACTGAAAGACACACTGAGAGATTATCAAACAGACTAACTGACAGACAGACTGAGAGATTATCAAACAGACTAACTGACAGACAGACTGAGAGATTATCAAATAGACTAACTGACGGACAGACTGAGAGATTATCAAACAGACTAACTGAAAGACAGACATATTGTTAGATTGTCTTATAGAGAGATCGACTGACAGACAATGTTTATTCTATATCTGGAGAAGTCAATTTTACGTAATTTGGTTACTTTCTTATATATATGTCGTAAGAACTGGTTCTAACCGAAAGTTTCAGTAAAAATCGGTCGATCCGAAAACATCTGCACTAAATGAAATGTATTAAGTTAAACAAAATGTCATTTTTCTGTCGTAGATAAAAAATTTGTTAAAAAATAATGTTGAAAAAGTATTAAGGTATTATGTTGAGTTTTTTACTTTTTTTAAATATCAATAAGTAAGGAAAAAGGTTAATACTTATGAAATTTTGGAAACATTTTGATTCTTTTCTATAAATGCAAAGTTAGTAATTTTTAAAGCATTTTTGTTTAAAATGCATGACAGAATTTTATAACTAAATTTTAGTGATATTTAATCACTAGTCTTTGTTTTGAATAATTTTTGATTTGTTGCTAATATTTATTTGTTTTAAGTTATGTAACTCCGTCACAAAAACTGAAAGTTAAATCACACGGAACTTTCGTTACTTAGATAAGAATTAAAAATCATTCGTTCCAGAATACGTGGTCTTGAGATTACAGAACTTGTTGATACATTTCTACATATGTTACTTAAGTGTTGTTGAGGTTGACCATTGATTATATAAGACACTGTTTGGCTTCCTTTCCAAGAATGGATAACTCTATTTGAGTACACAAATAAGTAGCGCTATAGATAAGGTATATTTACCAGTTTATATAATAATGTATTTACAAATAACATTATTATATTTGGATTTTTAAGTGTACAAATAAGATTGAATATAAGCATTAGTATTTATAAAAAACGAAAGGAAATAATCATGTTTGTTACACAAAAATAATAACTGATTTCGCATTAATTAATTCAGTATTTTATAATTTGCAATTTAAATATATTTAAATACAAAGGTGCAAGTAACAAAATTAATAAATTTGCATATACTGTAAAATCCAACGTATAACGGGCACCTATACTTTCAAAAGCTGAAATTTTTTTAACTTTTAGATATATTCACCGCATAACGCGTACCTTTTTTTTTAAAGAAGAAACCTGAAAGGTACGCGCGCAATGACCTTAAGTTTTGAAGTCATTTATTCCAGGTATTATTCCAGCGCTTTAAAAAATAATATACTTTTAGAACTACATCTCTTTTTAATTTTCAGCATGATATGGCCGTTGTCACCTTATACCCTGATGATCAATGACTACGTTTTCACGGAATGTTCCAAGTTGATAGATAATAGTAATGCAGCTGCTGGAGTTTGCAGCAAGCTATTTTCCTTCTATACACCAATAGGAATTCACAGAGCTGCTTTTGATGCCGAAATATAGCAGCTTTACGCATTACTCTATCTCAACTTTGCCACACTGATCGTGTTTCAAAGGTAGTTATTTAATGTGATTCAAAGGCGGCGCTCCAAGCAATATCTGCCATCGAGGCTTCTTTATCGATAGATATTCTACAATATCAACAGTTAATTGACGATTTACTTCAATGCCATATAGACATTGCCATGCAATGGATTCCATCGCACTGTGGCATTGATGGGAATGAAAATGCCGATTGCTTGGCGAAGAAGGGGACAAAAATCTTTCAAACCTCTAACAATGTAGTTTCTTTTTATAGTGCCAAAATAAACATAAAGAAGTACTACAGAGAACACACAATTCTGGTCCAAATTCAACCAAAAGAATAATCAAAAAGTTTAGCAAACTCCTTCCTGGTCCATAAATGGCCACTAGATAGAGCTGTGGCTGATTTTCGAACCGCTACTGGCCACCCCTGCCTATCCAAGCATCTGAAAATGATAGGCATTGCCCATAATCCTCTTTGTAAACTGTGCGACTCCAATAAAGAAATGGACGCCATTCATTTGGCACGCTGCCGTGCACTCATCTCTGAATCCATCTGGAGTAGATATTGGGAGGCCAGACACAAAATGAATGATTTATAGACTATACAGTGAAATCTTGTGTTTCTTTTGATATTTTGTTTTGTTGTTTCTTGCTTTTCGTAAATATTCTCTGTTTCTCATTTTGTTTAAAATTGTCTTGTATAATCCTCCATTGGAAATAAAAAAAAAAACTCTTTAATGTCATAAGGAATGATATTTCTTTTAATTAAACAACATTTCGATGTCTGTTAAAAGTGAATTATTTTTATGTTCCTCTTTTTTTAATTTTTAAAACTATCATATTTTAATACCCGGTGTATAACGCGTGCCTGTAAATTTAGATCTCATTTTTTGTGTTAAAAGTGCGTGTTATGCGCCGGATTTTACGGTATATAAAAATTAAAACTATACTCACAAATCAATAACAATTTATAAAAGTAAATGTATATTTGCTGTGTTCTTAATACAAAAAGATTTATTTACATATTTTTTTTAATTGTAGCACAATAAATTACATAAATTTCAAGCTCATATATTTTACACGGTTGTGGTATTTCAAGTGCAAAAAGGCTTCTAATACTAAGCAAATTTATAGAAGGTATAATTTTCATCAATATTACACACTTGAGGTATCCGAGTACCCTAAAATTTTGATTTTGTCAAAAATTGACATTTTTTTTATGATTTTAGTTTATAGACCATCTTATTAGCTTTATAAAAATATAAAATTTATTATTTTCCGCTTGTTAAAACAAAAACTGCAAGTGTTTTAGTAAAAACAGATGCCATTACTTTAAGCAAGATGCCATACTTTAAAACGCGTTTTACTCGCAATGTGTTTTATTTTAAATGCTCAAACGGGGATACAGTGATTGCTAAAAAAGTTTTGAAAATAATTAACTGAAATTTTTTGTGTATTTTCTGTATAATAGTGTTTTAACCTTCAGATTTATCAATCACTGTTTTATTACAAACTTTATAGTCCTTTATGTGAATATATAATCACTTTTTTATAGCAATTACATGTAATAACTAAGATAAAGGGATCTAGTTTTTGTAAAAATTAAAATATCCCTTATCTTGAAGATTTTTCAAAAATGAATAACATAGCAACACATCAGAATTGAAAAATTGAAAATTTGTTCACAAACTTTTGGTACAGAATGCGCCACGTATATATTATTTTTTGTGAATTTTTAACCATTTTTTCCCCATTTTAAAAATACTAATATTTCTTTTTATCTTCTTAATTTTAGAATATTTTTCTTAAAATGTACTAAACAAATTTAAAAACCACACAAAAAAATTCCCCATATCTTCCTTTTTTAAGAGAAATTTGTCGCAAGTAGTCGGATACCTTAACAAAGTTATTAAAACATTTCTCTTTCATTCTTTAATTTTTATATCCCAATTTATTAATTACGCATTACATAATTCTTTTACTGAGGAAATTATTCGTACAGAACATTTTGCATCAAATATTCGGTTAAAGCATAGCAATTCAATACAATTTCCAGGTCAATAACTCTATTCATAGCATGCTAAGGATTGCGAAACAAATCTTCTTTAAGACATAAACTTTCTAAAAACGTGACAACTGAGAAATTACATTTCAATTTCAATTTGTATTGAGTTAAGATTACGCAAGAGGAAGAGAGAATCTGTTTCTATAGCTATAAAAACTCAATAAAAAAGTCTCATTTTTTAATTGTCTTTTCGCCAATTGAGGGTCAAAATTATTGAGGCGTGAAATTCCAAGCACAATGGTAGATTCTCAAACCGCTGAAACAGTATATAAACAGGGACTGGAGCATTTTTAGAGTCATAAAAATAAACATATTCGGATAGATATTTGAATAAATTTGAGCGCAGCTCAGCATTTTACTCTTGGTTTGATTTGAAGAAAAGTATTTGTACTTCACAATGGTAAGTCTCGAAATTTTTTATTTAAAAAAAGTATTTTGATATTAAAGGAAGAGATTATTTTTTGAAGATAGCATAATTTCACTTTATTTTTCGTATTATTCTTACTATTATTTACTATTAAAAGGTAAAAATATGTCACATCATAACTTATGTATTATGAAACTAATTTATAGTACTAATGGAATAATTTTTGGTTAAGGTAGAATGTGTGTGTTTATTTCGAATTTTCTTGAAGAAAGTGTTCTCACGCTCAAAATAAAGAAATAGGATGGAAGTTTTGTTTCGGTATTGTGCTTTTTTTAGAAAATATTCAGTAAAAAAATTATTATTTTGATTATTTAATATTTAATGTATATTGTATGCATTATATTAATGTATATTTAATATTTTCTTTCCATTGTTTAAAAGTCGGAAGTTATTTTGGGAGGGAATATTGCTTTCGAAACAAACTTTCAAATTTTAAAACTATTTTAGAAATGAATTTTAGAACTTGTAATAGCGGTCGGTTCCTGCTTACATCTGAACCCTCTTGTCTAAATTGTAAACCCGGCTTGATCCACAGACATAATTTCAATCTAATTAATTTATTGTTTCCAAATATCAATCAGACACAATAACAATCTAATTAAAGTGGGTGATTAAATAGTAGAGCGCGGAGGTGAGATTCTATAACACATGGATACTACTACGGACCCTCAACTGAATCTAAGACAGCTTAAATACGCTCAAATATAACTACTTCGCCCACTAATAAGCTAACTTCTAATTAATCAAGCTCACAATACCTGTACTTTTTATGCATCGGATCCTACAGTGGAAACTTGCAGGTGATCTTTATCGGGATTGATCAACGTCGTTGGTTCTACGCCCTGTAATCTTTTTCCTGGACAACTCCAAGACCTCTTACTAATTCCACTATCTTTCAATCTTCAACTAACAACTAACTCGCTGACTCTATGTTAACTCCTACTTGCCAACTCCAACGTGCCAACCACAAACTCAGCGAAAACAGAATTTATATAATATACTTCATTTACATAATCACGTTTTCTTGGTCGGCGAAGGTTGGTTGAATTAATTATTTTTCTCCAGAATAGTCCACAAGGTGTTAATAAAGTCTCAGATAGGACCGTCACAAACTTTAAAATTATTTTAGAAGCAAGGCTTTAGGTATGAATTTCATTTATTTAATGTAACTGAGTTGATGCAATTGAATTTTTTGCACCTAATTTTGTGCTACAGAACATAGAAATTCCGTAAAAAAATATTACACTAATGATATAAAAATTGAAGCAATTCCTGTTTGCATCGATATACTTTGATTTGACCTTGTCTTCATGGGCAAAAGATTCAAAGTAAGAATCGTGCCTGAAATACAAAAGTTTTTATTGTAAGGAAATGCATTCAAATTATTGTAATTTTTAAATCTCTACATCAGGGGTGTTCAACTCAAAGACTAACTTGGGTCATACAAACAAGGTTTAACTTAAAATGGGGTGCAAAAAAAAATCAATATTCATTGAAACGTAGCTTTATTTCGAATAATACATTATAATAAACATATAATATAAATAAAATAACAAGACAAATTTAATATTTACGTCCTGACAACTGATCTCTTTTCTGCTACTCTCTTTCCAATTTCGGGGAATTTTTTTTATTTCATGATATGTTATTGTTTGCCTATTTATTGGCCGGGCCGAAAAATTTTTCGTTGCGGGCTGCATACGGCCCGCGGACCACAAGTTTGACACCCCTCCTCTACATATTTAGAGATTCTAAACAAATGTTTGAAATTCCTTTTAGAGCTTACAAATTATTGTTGTGTGTGTGTTTCACATAGTAAGCAAATATGCATTACTTATATGTCTGAACACGCACAAAAAAAATCTCTAATTTGTAATGAATTGATTGAATATTTTATTATTAAGTTAGGTTTTTTTGATTTAGTGTATAGTATATTATGTGTTAATATTAAATAATTCCTTTATATTATAAGATATTTGCCTTTAATAACACCTATTTAAAGAAAATAATTTCTATATTAAAGAAATATCATTTTCCCCTTAATAAAAAAACCGATTATTTCATAAAAAAATTGTGCATGAATATTAATATTTAAGTTATTAAGAGAATACTTTTTGAATTTACTAAAAGAAAAAAAAAGGATTAATTCTCTCAAAATGTTTTCTATTTCAGTAATATTCTTGATTAAAATAATTTAAAATCTATAGTTTTAGAATCTCTTAAGCATTAGCTTTTTCAAAGTCAAATTATCAAATTGAATGGGTTAAGTTTAAAAAATAAAAATAAAATGAAACAAAAAACTTCTCTTTCAGAATACTTCTCTTGTTATCATCGCTTTAGTGTGTGCTACGCTGTTGCTTTCAAATATTTCTGCCAATCCTGTACCTGAAGTAGAACCTCGTCACCACCATCATCACGGGCATCACCATGGACATCATCACCATCATCATCACGACCATCATCATGATCATCATCACGATCATCACCATCATCATGGTCATCACCACCATCACGGACATCATCACCACCATGGGCATCATCACCACCACGGGCACCATCATCACCATGGACACCATTAAACAGCTTTTAAGCAAAATTTATAGATTTGTATGAGATACATATGAATATATAAAACTCAAAGATAAAAGGGGAAATAAAAATATATTCCTGTAATGTATGAGTTTCATTTTTGTGTCATATGTCTCTTAATTCATCCTTGTAATCATTAAGTTGAAATTGTTTTTTGTTATTTGAAATATTTCCATGGAAGGAGAAAAATGTTTCGTTATAGAATAGTTAAATCAAAATTAATAATTTGCATTAATCAGTAAAATCATTAAAAATGTAACAAACATTAAATTTTTTACTAATCTAAATTATATATCTTTTAATATAGCGATATGCATTATGACTTAGCATTATGCACCAAAATGATTTCACTTTTCTGTTTTAATATCTTATAAATGAACATGTGTTTTGTTTCCCTTTAAAAATGAAATAAATAAGAAGCAAATCAAATATAAAAAAATATATATATTTAAAATGGATCAATTATTTATCGACATTAATTTCGCTGATATGCATTTATGTTGCAATCGCAAAATAAAGTACGTCGAAATTCAATAATACAATTTATTTTTACAACATTTCCCCATATTTTCCTACAAGTTCCATAAATGATATACGAACTTGTAAAGACATTATTGTTGGAACTCATTTGATGTGAAAATATTACATTTACTCTAATATTTTTAATGAAGTAGATTGAATATGAAAATTAACTAATAAGAGGAATCTAAAACTAATACATTGTGTTTTGAATAAAATGTAAGGAAGCCTGATATATATTTTACTCGCTTGACAAGTTAAATTTAAAACCAATGTTAACTAAAATCATTGTTCTTTGATCAAATAAAACCTATTGTGGCGTCGTGTTTACCAGTCACACCGGCGCCGACAGTCCAGATGTCTGACAAAGCACAATGACGCCAAAGTCACGTGCTCTCCAGCTGTGAATAGGGGCGATTTCTCCTTTGTGACTACGTCACACTATGGATGCCTTTTCATATGGACCAGTTTTCTTTATGAACTTAAATAATGTTCAATATATATTATTTAATGTCCATATACAATAGAGGTCAAAATTGGGGACACTTTTTAAAATTTTTATGTTTTTTAAGTTTACATACTTATAGAAAATGTTTCGTTTCACAAATTGTAAAGTATTTTATATCATTTTAAAGAAAATTTAATACTAAATTTAATACAAAAAACAAAACTCGAATATTTACAACTCAAAAAAGTTATGCTGCAATAACTATCGATATACCTTAGATACTGATGATAGCAGTGAGTTAACAGTGCTTAGTGGGGTAACATATATTTTTTTATTGCAGCTTCACATCGATGTTTCATTGAGCGGAAAACATTTTTAAGTTCTTCCTTTGTTATTAAACGATGCCAGGAAACAATTATATCCTCAAATAGCTCCTTTTTATTTCATGGGTTCCTCATTTGGACAAGAGTTTTCAACCGGTGCTACAAGTTTTCGATAGAATCGAGTTCAAGACTTTTTTCTGGTCAGGACAACAACTGAAAGATCTTAGAACGATACCAGTCCCTTGATTACTTTTCTGTTTGTCAAGGAGCAGAATCTTGCTGAAAAATAAATGAAGCTTTGTTGGTAAATAGATCCCTGATGGAAGGTAGAAGTTTGGATTTTAGAATTGTGCCAATGTATTTTCTGACATTCCGTGCCCCATCGATGGTATGAAGGCGACCGATACCATCTACTGATATGCACAACCATATCATACAACTATGTGGGTTGTTGTGTAGTTGCTTGGATGCAGTAAGGATGTAGTAGCATTTCTCCGATTCTACGTCTTACATATTTTTGGCCATTACTACCGAATAACGATATTTTAGTTTCATACATCCATATAACTTGTGACCACTAACCATTTGTCCAATTAATGTGTCCCTTTGACCACTGCAGTCTTTTTAGCGCTGCTGTAAATTGAGATAAGGCTTTTTTCGTAAAATTCTACCTCTTAGTCTAGCATCTGATTGTTTTTGAATTGACAGAAACACCAGCATCACCCAGATAATTTCTGATGAGCGTTGACGACATTCTTGTACCTTAGAGACATATTATTTTTGTTCTTTTGTCATCAGAAGATGGGGTGCACCGTTTTCGGCCTTTTCCTGCTTTGTTTTTTTATTGAATTTCTCTCCTGATATCTTAGACAAAACTTTCAGTCACCAGATGTAGTCACTGAACCACCTACCTGTCTTACAATTTTAACATAGGAAAGACAACTTTCACGTCACATATCTCTTTCTAGGTGTCCAATTTACTCTTTTATTTGATGTAATTGCTTCTTGAATAAACATAATTGTTGTCCTGGGCAGGAAACAGTCCTGGCCTCTACCCCTTCGAAAATTTGGGGCATCGTTTGAAAACTCTTGTCCAAATGAGTTTCCTGGCATCATGTAATAATGATGGAAGAACTTAAAACTATTTTCAGTTCAATGAAACATCGATGTGAAGCTGTAATAAAAAATAAAGGCTACCCTACTAAGCACTGATAATTCACTTCTATCATCAGTATCGAATGCATATCGATAGCTGTTTCAGTATAACTTTTTTGCATTGTAAGTATGTTAATAACAATTTTATAAAGTGTCCACAATTTTGGTCACCATTGTAAAGTTATTTATTTATGCAAATGCCACACATTTGGAGACTTGGCCATTAGTCTCGATCTAGCTTCCCAATACTTAATAACAATAGAGTTAAAAGACAATAATGCAGTGCATTTGTCAATATGGTCTTTATCCATGGACTCTCCCGAGTTACAAAGAGAACAAGATTAAATGTCCTTTAATCGAATTTTAAAAAGATGGACATTAAAACAAATCGTGCCCAGTCAAAAGACGAAATAACGCCACGGCTACAGGACGAGGAAAATCTGGAATAACTGACTTTAAACTAGGGAGACACTCACAGGCCTTTCCCTTAGCTTCATTTGATAGGTAAGAGGCAAACCTCCTCTTAAACTCTAATTTAATTAGGAGTTTTACAGAATTAAAAGTCATATGGTTATTAGTTGTTTCATAGAATAGGCGTTCCCTTCTTAGCCAGGAAATTGGCTCTTTCATTTCCCTCGATGCTACAATGAGCAGGAATCCACTGCAAGACAATTGAGTCCACCAGAGTGTTGAGAATCTTTCTACATTCATAAATTAGTTCGGAAGTGCAAACTTTTTATTGTTGGAGATAGCCTGCAAAGCGGCTTTGCTATCAGACAAAATAACGAAAGGGGTGCAACGTGACAGGCCTTCTCGTGGTTAAAGCTAAATCTGTCACAGCGTTGCCTCGCTTCCTCGTATTTAAGCATTTGTACATATAAAGTAAAATCGAAAGAAAACCAATATTTAAAAAGAAGCAAAAATATAATAAAAATACTGATAGAGAAAAAAGATGCATTTCCTCATTATCGTATTTATATGTAAATAATAATTCATAAGCAGTACTAATTAAGGGGAAACAGTACGATTGAATTGACGAAAATTGGCCAAAAAATCAAAAATAGTTTTTTGAGCCTAAATTATTTTTTATATAATTTTTTATAACCTCACAAAATTTCAAGGCTCTAAACTGGAAAAACGCGTAATTATGATAGCTTTTACGTTCGTTTTTACTCACATCTCTATGGCAAATCAAAACTTTAAACTGACTTATATCAGAAAGATAAAATAACTAGTTTGTCTTCATTTAAAATGCTAAGGCCTTTTTTCTATCGTGCCTAATGCTTTGAATTTTTTTCTACCTATTGCTAATAGTGCAAGTAACAAAAGTTGGTATGCAGTTTTTAATCAAAGCAATACTTATTTTTTAAAAAAATTATTGAACTCAGAATTTATAAATTTTTTAAGGAATTTTCAATAAGCATTCATAAAAAGAAGCATTGTACGAATACCAATCATTTTATATCAAAACCATACGAACTTTGTTATACATAGTTTGAAGTACTTGTAAATCAAATTATCTTTATGTACGTAAATTTTTGTAGGAGGAGTAGCATTTTAAAATCACTTCAAAAATTTTAAGTTTTTTTTCTTAAAAAATTAAATGACTAGCTTTTTATGAAATTTTGAGCACAAAATCTCTTTTCAATTGTATATACTCATAGGGAGCAACCAAAACAATTTTGAAAATCCTTAAATTAAAAAAATTTGACGTAAATCGTACCATGTCCCCTTAATATGAAAAATTATAATAATGCACAAAAACAGTGGCGTAACGGAAAATATTAGGGCCCCCTTCAAAGTCAAGTTTTGCCTTTAATATTATAAATTGAGTAAATACATACTTGGCGTCAGTCGGGCTTTGGGCCCCTTAGAGTCCTAGTTCTTAGAGGGGTTGCGGGGGAGTACGTTACGCCACTGCACAACAACATTTGATATTGGAAAATATAAAGTAAAAATATTTTTCAATATATGTTGTTTTACTGTTAGGATTGTTTTAAGTAGTGCATTTATAAAAATAGAAGGAGAAAAATAAAATAAACTCTCTTTAAAACGAGTTTCCAAATGCATTCTCATTTTCTCAGGAACTCCTGATGGATCCATGATATCTTATTTTGCTGCTTAATAAAAAATATGCTTATTTAAAAATCAATTTTTTGTCTAGTTTTCCACTTCTACGGTCAAAATGTATTTTAGGAGAGCTGATGAAAATAAATGAAACGAAAGTAACAGAAAAGAAATGTGTTGATTATTTTGTCTTGACTTTGTTATAAGAAGAATTTCGTTTATAAGTGATTATGATCTATTAAATCGAACAATATTCGATGTATATACTCAACAAAAAATTATTAGATATTATAAGATAGTTCACTAAATGAGAGCAAATAAAATTATTAGATGTATCTAATATGTCAAATAATTTTATTTGCTCTCATTTAGTAAATTATATTTCATTTTATCGAAAGAACAAGAAAGATTAAAGAATTCAGTCCCATAAAAAATACTAACTGAACTGTTACATTCTAGAACTATAAAAAAATTATAGTAGATTTTCTTCAAACAGGAAACACACATTTATAAAACATGTTTATAAATCTGCAACACCCACATATTTAGCACAAATATACTAAGTTAAAAAGTCACACAAGTATAGAACGTAGCTATAATTATAATATAGAGTAAGACAAATGGAACGCATAGTCGCTGTCAAATGTTTATGGCCTTGATGTTACTTTTCTATATTATTTATATTAGCTTTTACCCGCGGCTCCGCTCGCGTTGATGTCTTTAAATAACCGTCAAAGTCATAATCATTATCATTAGAAAGTAAATAATATAATATAATAATTTTTTTATTGCTTGGAACCAATAAATTAAAAAATTCTAAAATTGATGAAAACGTAATTTATTATAATAATTAACAACAAAAATTCAATAACTTAAACTATTAATATTTTTAAAAATCGAAAGTATCTACGTTTAATATATAATTCCTCTTTAAAGAGCTCAAAACATAATATTAGATGATGCTACTGTATACTATGTTATATGTTTTTCCGTCAGTTGCAAATATGTGAAGATTTGGGCATTGGACACACCGATTAGGCTACATATGGGGAAAACATTGCTTTTCCAAATGCACCCCTGCTACCTGAAATGTTAACTTTGTTAATAGCAACAGTAAAACAGGAAATTGAACTCGTTTGAATTGAAACGGTAGGTCAGTGAGGATACTTGGAATTCGAGGTATGATAACACTATCCCTTTTCATGACATATGTCAAAACATTGGCACCAAGTATATTCTGTATCAGTTTTGTGATCCAAAGCCTCGTTCATTTACATAGTCGAGGAGCATCGAGATTTTGTATAAGTGTAACTGGTACATTTAGTTTTAATTGAAGTTTATGTGAGGGTACACCCGAAAGTTGAAGTGAATTTAAGAACTCCGTGGGATATGAAGTACTTTGTTCTTTATCCATGATTGTATTCATTGATAAATATTTCTTCATTTCCCCCCTCCCCTGCACGTCGTTTAAATTTTCAATGTTGATTTTAAGGACAATGTAATTGTTAGGCGCTAATATTGGTCTTGCGCTCAACCACTGATTACAATTTAAATTTTGTTGCAAGCCCGGGTAAATTTGAGCAATAAGATTTACATCATTTTCTTCTACATTACAAAATTCTCTGGAAGTAAAATATAACCTCCAGCATTTGCGTCCAAACATCCATAACATGCGTCTCTGCATAATATTCCGAATCTACGTCATTATGAAGATGCACTCTCATATTCATTTTCAGACTGAATTTTTCAACTTTTTCCCATAAGCTTGCATTCACCAGCCAATATATAATAAAGCTACCATTCCTCCTATAATCTAGTAAATCCTGAAGAGTCCTATTTAACGCTTCTATAGCTTTCTTTTAAAACATCATACTTTCATCCCACGCTACAAGCTTTCATTGTGGAAGCATCCTGCCTTGAGAGCTATTTTTTCTGAAATTTCAGATGAGTGAATCCTCAAATGCAAAATTAAGCGATAATTTTAAAACGGAATGTGCAGTACGACCGTCGGTCAGTAGTGTCGCGGCTATACCGGAAGAAGACATAGCAACTGCTATCTTATGGGTTTTTCTGATGGTCATTAATAATAAGTTTAGCAAAAACGTTTTTCCGGTTCCTCCAGGGGCGTCGAGAAAAAAGAGTGCACCACTGCCGGATTCTATTTTGCGTAACACTTGTTGGAAAACGTGACTTTGTTCTGGAGTTAATTGAGGGATAAATTCTGTTACTTGATGTTGCAATGCTATAAAATTGTAGTTTAATTCTCAAGAAATCTCATTATTGAAGCTATTTCCGTCGACACGTCTAGGACTAATCATTCCAAAATCATGTAGCTTCTTCCCAACCATTCTGAAAACCTTTATTGCGTTTCGTTGCAGATGTGTTCATTGGAAGGCATATTTGTTTGTACTTGCTGCAATCGTCGCAAAATATCTTCCGCCATGTAGTCTTTGTACTTATTCCAAAAGGTTTGAGGATTAGAAAGACCGAAGATGAAATAAGTATTGCGTAAAGCTCCCTAATTTTATTCGGCGAGTGACATTGTATGGCTTCCTCCATAGTAATATCTAGTATATATCTTCAAAGTAATACCTCCATGTAAAATATCTAGGTTCAGTATAAGTGAAAAATTTTGTGCAAAATATGAATATTGTATAATTAGGTTAAAAAAATTCAAAGTTATAAATATTCGATTAATCGAAACTTTTTATGAAACCGCCAATTAATATTACCGTAGAATTTTCAGTATTCAATTCGCTAAAACTTTATTTCGCTAAACCTTATTAAAAAGTGGGAGAAAATTTGCATTAAAATATCTGGGATTGTCGAAATAAAGAACTTTTTAGCCAACTTGGCGATATTTCTCAAAGTTTGAGTTTGACATTTAACAAACGTAACGTAATAAACGTTAGACGGTTAACAAAAAAACCATTCAAAAAATTGCTTTTTGTAAAGATGCTAAATTACACTATGTTTCAGTTATTTGTTACAAATGTGAGAAAATTTTAAAAAAATTTCCATTATTGACCAAATGCATAATTTTGCGCCAACTTGGCGGGAATTAAAGAACGTCCCACGGTTTTACCCGCATAGTTTTCGTTCCCGTAGGAATATGGAGATAAAATATACCTTATGTTACTCGCTGATAATGTAGCTTTCCATTGGTAAAAGAATTTTTAAAACCTGACCAGCCGTTTCCGAGATTAGCCGGAACAAACAGACAGACAAAAATTTTAAAAATTTATTTTTTGATATAAGTACCGAAAATACCTTTAAATGCATTTAGTAAAAAGCTGCTAATTTGAAATTACAAACAGACACTTCAATTTTATTTACTTGTATAGATATACTCTTGGAGTTATTCTAGAAGCTTCTGAATTTTTCTTTTCAAATAATCATCTTAGGCTCATCCAGATTCATCCTGAAGAAACGTGTTTTATTACCAAATTTGCCAATTAGGTGATAAAATTTGTTGCTATGTTTGTTGCCAATTCTATTCCTGGTTATTTAGAATTATTGAAGTGTCTTTTCTTTTGTCTACAAACGATTTTTATGTCATAATATCTTTTCGGGAAAGAAGCAAAGTCTGAAATTTCCGTTATAACATGCATAGCTTAAATGATTGAAAAAAAAATTACGAAAAAAGTGATTATTTATTATTTCCTCATTCTCATTGCATTATACATTTTCTAACAGACAAATTTATGTTATTAATACATGTACTAGCTCCAACTTTGAATGATGTTCACTAACTAACAATTTCTTAATATTGGCTGATATATTCTTGAATAAGAAATTAATTATATCACGCTACTTCTGTATTCCGATACACAGATTTCTGAATCTTTAGTAAAAAGTTCTAGCTGATAATAACAATAAAAAGAGTAACAAGAGAATGTAGAATAAAACAGTATGATAATTATAATTTAATAAAAAAATAACTTTCTGAGAATAATGCTCTTTACTACAATGCTAATTTTAATTCTAGAAGTCAAATACTTTGTCTCACCTACTCGCTTCGCTGGGTATTTAGTGATGTTATATGGCTATATATTGTTTTTAAATTATTGTTATCTAAATCCTTGTATTTGGCTTTTTATTGCATTTAATATTGTTTTTAAGCCATCAAAACTCTCCATTTAAAAAGGGCAAGACTTGGATTGCTAAAACAGAGCTGTAAACATTTGCAACGACATTTTTCGAATCAAGTATTGATAAATTTATTTTAAATGCAGTTTGAATCATTACAAAAAAATCTTAAGTGATACATAGTATTTACAATTAAAACAACAATAAAAACAATTAATATATATAACTTCTATCCGGATATTTTAATAATTAGTATCACATTAATATTCAATCACATTTTCCTTAATCTGAGCTTAGTGATATAATTGAAAATTATAAGGAACGGATCTTTAATGTGTTGTATTATTATTGGTTTAAATATATATGATAGGACGTGGTGTAAGGAATTTCTTTATTTGGATCATTGTTTAGGATGGCTGATGTAATATGGCCGGTATTGATGAGACAGTCTTGTTGACGGATAATCCTCTTTATTTAACACTTAGACACTTGAAAAACACACACAAACAAAGATGGACGACAAAAAGCACAAATAAGACATAAGCACGTACTACAATGTGACGAAGACGAAAGAGAAGGATTTTCCAGAGTCTCGGGGTTTTGTACAAAGCGGCAAACGGAAGTTCCGAACTCATGACTTTCGTGGAGGAGCTTGCTATTGGTGGAAAAGAATCGTACGAGAATATCTTATGTAAGTTTAATTTAAATAAGCTGAGGTTTTAATTTGTAAGAGATTCAATTACGGTTATTCCAGTCAGGCGGGCAGCCAATTAATATTATTTACGTAATTGTCCTGAAGGGTAAGTAAGGACCATTACCAATTAAACTGTTATATAGGATGGAATTAAAAGGAATTATAACAAAAAGGAATTATATGTATAGGGAAAAAGCGAGTTACTCACTCACTCAGTCATTATGAGATCGCCGATTTATTAGATCCGCAGTCTTGAAATTTGGCAGGAATGTTCCTTTTAATAAATAAAGATCCGCAAAGAGTGAGTCTTGCGGCAATCGAACCCTAAGAGGGGTTTACGGGTCAAGGGGCTAAGGGGATGTTATAGATAAAAAAATTCTCCCGCTTTTGAATAATTAGATTCACAGACTTGAACTTTAGCAAGCATATGTTCTTTCAATAAGTTGAGATCTCCTAAAAATGGTGTTTTAGGAAACTGACCACGAGCAAGAACGTTACAGGGGCGTAAATGATAAATATGCTTCTGTTTTAGAAATTCAGGTTCTGTCCTTTTTTAATCAAGAAGCGAGGGGGTATAAGAATATTTTTCAATATAATGGAAGGTTTTAATGCTAAGACTTAGATAACAATAACATAAAAAAAGAATATAGTCTTTCAATATCCTGAAATACCCAGAGAAGTGGGTTTGTAATGGTTAGTACTTTATAACGAGAATACAGAGATTCTCGGTACACACATTAACATTAATCTTTTGTCCAAACACAGCAAACCAAGTATATGAAGAAAACTAAAAGACTATTAATTTTATTTGGTGTGTATTTGTTTAGTATGATTATTCACGTATTTTATATGATATTAAAATCTTTAATTTTGTTCATATATTAATTTAATTTAATCTTTCATACCTTATACATAATTTTAACATGACAATCAATCACAGTGAATGAGTAATAAAATAATTACAGCTCGAATCGTTCAGAAAATTAATAGTTTAACTCTTGTTAAACTTTGTAAAACTTTTAAAATTCTCCTTAAATGTTGATTCATGTTACATAATATCAACGTAACAAATCCTTTTTGTATCCATTTAACCCCTTAACTGATTTGCCCGTACACAGTGCCCGTACGATTTTTCATTCTTATCTTGAGATTATTAGTGCTAGTGCTTTTAAGGGATGCAGTTTGTCCATGGTACTGAGATACTTCTCATCCGGGTTTTTTTTTGAGGTGAAGGATGGAATTTTTCATTGAAGGCAGGAATTTAGATTCTTGAAAATATTCGATAAAGAACACAGATCGGCAAGGCAATGTGCTATTTGTTTCTGAGAAGAAATGAAAAAGGAAAGACAATAAAAAAAATACGATATTATCTTTATCCCCATTGCAATCTAAGACTTAGTATTAAGCCATGCTTCAAATTGTTTGTGCATATGTATATGCACACACACACAAAATCCCCACCGTTTGGAAAAAAAAGTACGATCATAAAAAGTTTTTTTAAGTATGACAAAAATTCTTTTGAGATGTATGGAATAGTCTTCATAGCAGGCAGAGTGAACTGAAAAAAAAATGCAAACAATTAAGGGTTTTTGTGTTCCACGATTATAAAGTATCAACTAGTGTGGCAACTTTAAATTGAAAATTAAAATTAAATTCCTCCATTTTAGGGTTTTGTTAAGTATTATGCTTAGTTATATGCAATAAAAAATGTGCCTTTTTGGAACATTTTGGGCAAAAAAATTGACCGCTTAAGGGGTTAAATCATTTTACAATACATAACCTAATTCCATTAAATCGAATTATGAGAAATGTAAATGATATATAATATGATTACATAATTTTCACATATCGATTGTTTTTTCCCCTAACATCTTGCGATTAAAAATATGTATATGTCAAAATTCGAACATTTAATTCCTCTAAAAAACACTATGTTACTGAAAATAGGAAAAACAATTGAGTAATTCAGTTCGAATTTGAAGTAATTGTGTTAGTATTGCGTAAGAAGAAATCTATTTATGACCAGAAGATAGAAAAAAACGTCCTTCAAGTTTTTTTTTTCAGTTGTGTTGACGGTCAACTAACTCCAACGAAGCATGAAGCTCCAAGCACTAATTGATCACAATAGTGTATTCTCCACCCTAAAGAACAGTATATAAATGCGATTCGGAAATATTCAAAATCATCGAATCATTACAAGCCAAATAACTCCTTCAAATATTTTTGAGCACAGCTCAGCAGTTACTCTAGGCTTGATTTAAAGAAAGTATTTGTACTTCACCATGGTAAGTGTTCTAATTTCTTTTTTATTCTATTCAATGATTCTTCATTAAATTTATTTATTATTAATAAGAAACAATGTAGTAATTGTGTTCTTTTGTATTTTCTCCTTAGAATTACTTTCCATATAAACATTTTTCGAATTAATATATGACGCCATGTTGAAATACAGAAATTAGCCTTCAAATTTGGATTTTTTCATACTTTTAGAATTTCTTAGAAATTTAGTTTTTGTATAGTTTTTGTAAAAATTAAACAAATAGTAGAAATGGATGCACAAATACGATGGGACACTTTATGTTTTCAAAATGTGTTGTATGTGTTATGATTCATTTAATTTTCTTAGAGATAATCAAAGACCTTAATTTATGTTTTGTTTCAGAAGTGTTTTAAGAAAAAATTCTCTAAGACACTGGAAAATTTTAAAATAGTTTTCGTAACCTATGGTTATCTTTTCGAAAAGAGTATGTTAAACATACATTTTTGAATGTATTTAATTAGTTTTTATAATGCCTTTTCATTTGAATTATCCTGCAATAATGTAAGATACCTCTTAAAAATTTCAAAGTATTCAAATATTTTTTTACAGCTTAAGGTTTCTATACTTCTTATTATCTTTATCAATTTTTTGGTATTGAGTTAAAATAAAGCTATGATTACCATTTAAGAACAATTCCTTTCGTTGTGTACATTTTTATATAATTATGATTCCTTATATTCAAATTCCTTTTCAGAATACTTCTCTTGTTATCATTGCTCTGGTCTGCACCATGCTGCTGCTTACTGATGTTTCTGCCAATCCTGTACCTGAAATAGAACCTCGTCACCACCACCATCACGGTCATCATCACCATCATGGACATCATCATGGGCATCACCATGGACATCATCACCATCATCATCACGACCATCACCACGACCATCATCATGATCATCACCACGATCATCATCATGACCATCATCATGGCCATCATCATCACCATGGACATCACCATCACCATGGGCATCACCATCACCATGGGCATCACCATCATCATGGACATCATTGAAAAGAACACCAAAATATTTTGCTCAAATTCTTGGGAATATGTAACTTGCTATGTAATGTTCAAGGTTTAATCGAATAAAAAATATTCAGATATTTGTTAGAGTTTATTTGAAAAACTGTATTAACATTAAATGTCATCCACTACGAGTTTAAAAAAATGTATTTGAACTTGAATGTGTGTGTGTGGAAGAATAGAAAGCATTTGATTAACGATTGAAAATTTGAACAAGATATATATATATATATACATTGGGAGAGAGGGAGCTAATAGCAGGAATTGAATAACTGTTCAATTTAAGATGACAAAACTAAATCTACGAATAATGTCAGTTATAAATAAATATTTTTAAAGCTATTTCAGAGAACATCCTATTTCTTGGATAAGCGAAAACAGGTTCAAATAATTTTTCTTAGTCAACATTCATATGAGAAATATCAGAATCCTTTTCTACTCATTCACACACTACTACAAATTGTTCGTAATATTTTATGTAATTTGCCGAAACACCTAGTTACTTAAATAGTTGTTCTTATAACAAAAATGTGTGATATATCTTGCTTTGCATTATAGTTTCTCATGAAATTGGACAGGATATCCCCACAAACAGAGCCGCACACGCCGCTATAATAAATATTAAAAAATATTTTAAATTTGAAATCTTTAAAAATGTTAAAATTTTTTTTAAATGTAATATCGAACAGACTTCCCCGACTCATATTCACGGATGCCTGGGTTTGTCCTACGACGACTTGCTAGGTCTTCCTATGCTAGTTTATGACTTTTTGAGGGTGAATAAACTCAGATCTCGTCTAGAAGAAGCTAGACAAGGAGATAAATAACAACAACAACAACAAAAATGCATTACATAGATAAGAAAAGATTTGAAAATTGCATTAGTAACACCACCTAAGATTGCATAATATTATGTTGCAAAGTCGTCGATTTCCTTGTAATCGGAGATCCCGCATATTTTTAATTTCTAGAAATAAAAGAGAAAGGATCATATTTCTATGCAGAGGAAAATCGTTAAGCAACTTTTTTCGTACTTGTCTTAGGCAATATTCTATGGTTTTGAGAATTTTTGTACAATATTTTGATCCAGTTATATCATAGACATGCGTCGAAAAACTCGATTTTTTAATATATTCAATTGAGGAAGATAGAAACACATGAGAATCAATAATCTATACCCGGGGTGGGCATTAAGTCGATCGCGATCATCCGGTGGACCGACAAAACAATTTAGAGTGTGTGACCGCCTATAAGCCGTTAGTTATTGTATACCGAAATATTCAAGATTGGCTGACAGTTCGCAGACTAAGTCTTCTACTGATTTTAATTACGAGAACTAACTTCAGATGAAAAAGTTTTATTTTTAATGTGATTTGAATTGTGTGATAATAAATGGATCATTAGATATTATTATATTTGTGGCTATTATTATTATGTTTGAGTTTTGCTTTAAACGCGTTTTCAAAAAAGTGAGTTTTTCATTTTATTTACGTAGGTAAGTACGCATTCCGTATTTATTATTAAGTTATAATAAATATTGTTGACTTTTTCCTTACCTCACCACATCTGCGACCCTGGGCACTCTTGAATTTTTCAAAGTGGTCGCGGCGACCCAGGGTCAAATGTCTACCATTCTCATATCCTCCCTCAATACGCTGCCAAACATATATATTTTTTTTCATTTTGTAGATTGTTCGGGAACAAAGAACAGTAAGAAACAAATTATTGATTAAATAATTAGCATTAATTCATGAAAAAATTATTAAAAACAAATACTAAATTAATTTAAATGTACTATATACATGGGATTATAATCGATCGAAAAAAAAATCATGGGGTATGGAAGAGGCTCCGGACCCGTGGAACCTCCTCCCCTCCCCCCCTTTGTGTGGGCCATTGATACTGGGTGGACCGCAACACCTTAAAAAAATTAGAAGTAGACCGTAGCCTGGAAAAGTCTGCCCACTCCTGATCTAAACCATAATAACTAATAAAAACCATGCTTAATTTTTCAACATATTTAAATAATGTAACAGTAAAATAAATAAAACACGAGTAATAAATAAATTGAAATGGATGAGATAATGAATTGTTAATAAATAATTATGTAAATAAAAATAAAATAAGAACAGCATCTATAATAACTACAGTGCGTATACGCTATCAATGCTTTTAATTTCAATAAAAAATAAATAAAATTTTAGCAATAAATAGAATAATAATAAAAGTAATGATATTTAAAACAAACTTAAATACTTCTTACTTAAACATTGTAAATTATCTTCCATAAAATTTTATTTTTAAAATATAAAATTATGTGTTTTACAAACTTCTTATGCAATTCACTATTTAAACATAAAATGTGCGTTTGTCTCTTTTTTCAACAGTAAATGAAAATAGCAATAAAAAAAAATACAGATCTTAATTTATGGTATTTAAGGAAAATTTAAATTTTTAAAATAAATATTTTACTTTGGAATGTTATGGGTACGAATTCCTAACATTTATTAAGAAGGCTTGTGTATAAGCATACAAACCTTTTTTACAGCTTTGCCATAAACAGATTTAGTTTCTTATTTACGCTTTGCCACTATAAATTTAAGATTCTTAATTCTGGTTTGCCATAACAACAATTAATTCTTTTTTTTCTCATTTTGACATCATGATAATTAATTTTTCTTTTTCCGTTTTGTCATTACAAGTTTGAATTTATTTTGTTTAGTTTGTCATCTCTGCTTTTTAACTTTTTTTTTTATGATTTGACACTTCAGTAATAAATTGATTTCTCTCAATTTGTCGTTGTAAAATTTTTTTTTCCAATTTTTCTCCTGGGATAAAAATAGAATTATTACTACAAAATTAAATCTTTCATTCTCGCTTAATATATTTCTTGAATATTAAAAAAATTATTACATAATTCTTATCATTACTTTTGTTAATTATTTTTCTACGAAGCTAATTTCCAAGCAAAAGAAAAGGAAATTCGCGTTACCGTATGCATGATTCCGGATAAATCAATTAATAACTTGAAGAATTGATTTTTCATCTTGTACATTACGTATCTTTCCTGGTTTTTATTAGTTTGTAATTATGGTATAATTGTATTTATCCACGATGAAATACGGTTGTTTAAATACGAATTTTTATTTCGAAAAAAATTAATTTTAGAATTTGGAAGTATGCCCGTATTTTATAGAAATTAGTAGCAGATACATCAGCAAAAGGGAGAACATTTCTTAGGACATTTTCTTTTAAATTTCTGCAAGGGCATTCGAAATGTAGTTTTAGCATAACAAACTGTTTGTTTTCAAACAAAATAATCAATAAAGTTTTTATTAATAGTTTTATCATTTGGGGGGGGGGGAGGTTTATTCAGCTTTTTTTAATTACCTTTTTTGTTTATTCAGCAATTTTAGAATTGTACAATTTTCTATGCATGTAGACTCCCTTCCCACAAACTATCTATTTTATCAATCTAATTATTTTCAAAATAAGCTTTGCAAAACTTTATTTCCAAATCACTAAAATTCTGTTAAAAATTAAAACAATTACCATTAAGATTTTATGATCTATGAAGATCTATCTATCTTAGAAATGTTTGAAGCTAAAATGATAATAATTTTGCTTTTTTTATTAATATTTTCCGTTAGGTCAGAAGGCTTAGAATAATATTGTAATAACTCTGCTCGCGCAGAGGTTATTGGTGTTTATGTTTTCGAGTAAAGATCAGCCATAATCAGATCAAATTATAACTTATTATATCTTTTACTTAAATTGGAACAACTCAGGGTAGGAAATGCACACTATTACAAAGTATATATAAGAGCAATCACCTGGCAATAAGGATACTTAACATTTGAGTATAATCTAATTCACTTACTCTTATAACACTTTGGACGCCTACGGTTTAATTCCCCGTAATTATGTTATTAGTAATACGACCTCCAGTCGTTATTATTAATCTCTATTTTATGACTTAATCATAAATTAACAATATTCAATTACCCAGAATATTACTCGTCGACTAACTCTCGACTAGCTCCCAACTACTTTCAACTAACCTTGCATATCTAAAAGTCAATGCATAAATAGAATCATTCATTTGGACAAATCGAGTCTTCTTCTTCGGGAGAAAGTTTTCAATAGAACAACAGTTAAAAAGAAATAAATTTACCTTGTAACGGGTCTATTTGCAATATTTTTCTTATTAATCCTCTTGGGGAAACTTTGGGGCTAGCATTCACATTAATTCACAGCCTTTCAAGAAGAACACGTGATACATGTAAATTAGTTTGACTATATAAAGTCTGTGTGAGTTTTGTAGATGTAATATAGTAGGAGCCGTGAAGCTGTTAAGTAGCATTGGAGTATTTCATTCACAAACCTAGCGCGCGTTAAAGAAGTAATTGCTGAGATTAATTTATTAGATTGAAGATAGTAGAATTAGAATTAGCTATCGGTTCATTAGTGCTTGTTCTCCTTATCTATTTCACGTAGTCGGGTTTACTTCGAGTTGGGTATTAGGAATGGACAACGCTTTAGATATCACTCCTAGGTTTCCTCTTGTAGCTTCACTTGTGATTGTTTAAGTGTGTGTTCAAAGGATTAATAAAACTAATTGTTATTATGGAGTTTGTTGGTGATGCTTTGTCCCCCCCCCACACCTAGAGCCGCGCAGGACGGAGAGAGAGGGGTGTCGATTAGACCCCCCCCCCACACAACCTCAAGAGGATTAGTATAGGTTCGCGGATAGACCCTTTACAATATCATTTACTTTAAAATGTTAATTTGTTGTGTGGACTTTCAATAATTTAGAACATTTATATAGCATTTTTCTCTTTATTTTATATAAAACTGTTCCTTCAAGTTTAGTCAAGGATGTGTGTAATACAAGGTTGATATTAAGAAATAAAAAGAAGTTCAATTTTTTTGTGAAAGGAGGCTACATATGTTTAGGTTAGTTGATAGAGTTATAATTTCTTTCAGAAGAGGTTAGAGAGAAATTAGTTAGGCCCGGGACTTATTGAGTGTGATGTGCGTAATATATATATATATATATATATATATATATATACATATACATTGTATATGTTATAAATAACTATAAAATATAATAATATTTGTGGAACACACAAGGCTAATTCTTCTTAAATAAAAATTCGGATACCATTTGGTATCCCAGAGAGGAATGATGTGAAGTACTGAATTTAAAATGCAAATGACTTTCATGTTGGAGTTACAGTAGTGTACTAGATAAATTGTTTATTTAAGGAATTATAAGAATTTTAGAATTTTTGTTGTTACTCCATTCTGCAGCTCTAATGAGAAGATGCATTTAATTATAATCATGGATATCTAATTCTAAAGAAACTATACAATTGTACTTATAACAAAACAAGAAAAGAGAATTTTATTTTTTAGAAAAGTCTACACGTTTAAACAATATAATTTATTATTATTAGCAATTTTAATTTTTGTATGATTGTTTAGTTAAATTTACAAACTTTATTGTACGCATAGGTCATAATCAGTATTAATTTATAAATTTTATCATTATTTATAAAGAAAAATATACACACCAAGGCAGTTAATAACTTAAAATTCTACAACTTTTACAATTACACACGGAAAAAAAATTAGAAATATGTAAATAAAAATTTAATTTTAGATTATCATTTTAATAAAGAAACCAACTTCTACTAAACTATTTAACTAATATTATAATTTTATTTCTAATTTATTTTAATAGATTACGTAGTTCAATTTTTCTCTGTTTTTTTTTAATTACTTGTTTGCGTCGCAATTTTATCGATATTACGCAATACTGTGGAATTTTCAGGTCAACAATTCTATTGAATCCTTTGTTGTTAAAAGTATGAATTAAAACTTAGAATTATAGAGTTCCTAAAAAAAAAAAAATACCTCACGTGTGTCTTGAAAACAATTGTGTGACTTGAGACGCTCAGATTAAATTGGAATTAATTGTTTCGTATTGTGCAAGAATAAGACATTTATTTCTATTCAATAAGCTAAAAAAAGATGGCCTTCGGTTTGGAAGTTTCTAATTTCTTGACGGTCAACTAACTCTATTGGAGCGTGAAAATCTAAGCACAGTTCTTACATCTTTACACTGCTCAAGATTGGAAGTAGTATATAAGTATGAAACAGAACTGTTCAGACTCAAAACAGAAATAAACTGAATAAGTGTACAAGCATTCTTGAACTTGGCTTAGCAGTAACTTTTAGCTTGATTTGAAGAAAAGTGTCTATATTTCACTATGGTGAGCATTCTTCTTTTTTATTGTGCTTTAAAATAAATTATTTGAATTAATATTAACCTTATAATTTTCAAGAAAGCATTCTGTTTTAGGTTGTTTCATATACTTAGCCTACACTGAATGGTCCCTAATGGTTATATTTCATTTCAAAAATTAAAAAGAAGTGTCTTTAGTTCTAATAAGTTGTAAAAAAAAAGAACAGATCATAGCATTTTTAAATAGACTCTTTCACGTTCACGTATTTCTTGTAAACGGATAAAATTATCAATTAAGTTTTACACAGAACCCAACTATCTAACTACAAGTATAGTTAAATATTTAGTTATTTTTAAATAATTTTCTTATCCATTATAATAGTTATGCTTTTTAAATACTTGACAATATTATAAAAATAGAAAACCCAAAAGTTTCTCTATTGAAATCATTGTAGTATATGCAACAGGTATTTTTTTAAAAATTTTCTCCAGATTTCCCCTTTTTTTATAATAAATTAAATGATCATTAATTTTTCTTTTTTTGAAAGTTTGGAACGTTTTCTCCGTCAATTAATTCTATTTCTAAAAGTGATGCGTTTAACTTTTTCGAACGAATTTTAAAATAATTTTTGAGACAATTATAGAACTATAATACTATCAAGCTTCTAGTATTAATTCAGTATGGTTATTAACACATTATTTAATTACATTTCATTTAAAAATTCCTAGAACTCTTACAAGTGATTTTCAAAATTTTCAATTGCATTTTTATTCTATTTTAAGAGGTGTCACGAGAGCTGCAATTACATTAGCTTATTTATTTTTGAAAAAATATAAACGAATTTTCAAATGCTTAAATTTTTTTTTACCAAATTTTTAGTTTTTATGATATGAAAACTCTTAAAGGTTTCAGTGTTCCGCATAAATGTGTCAACCAAATAAAGTGTTTTAACTGAAAATAATATGAATAGTATATTTTTTGCTCAGTACTTAATTTTTTATTTTTTTAAAAATTGTCATAACACATAACAGAATTAGGAAAACAATATATTAATTTTTTATAATAAAATTATTTCCTTAAGAACACTGGCAGTTAGTTTATTATTTAAAACTTATTTCTATTCTTAATATTATTTCACTAAATGCTAAAAATAAACTTTGTAATTAATACCCTCAAAAGTAAAATAAACAACAACAAAAAAAAACCGTAAATTAACATTAACTGAAATTTTTTTTGTGTGAAAATTCATGTAATTTTCTTCTATTTGAAATTCTTTTAAAATATCTACGAAAACTCAAAAACAAATCCTTTTATTTTTCTATCATGCGCACTATTAGTATATAATAAAGCGATACATTTGTATTTAAATCATTTGTAATATATTATTTTTCCAAATGCTTCAATATAATATTCTTAAGCTTGATAGAAAAGATTGTAGAAAATACAAATTTTCAACAAAATTGTGTTAGTTAAATAAATATGAATTTTAATTAATTTTTTAAATATAGACATGCACTTTATGTTCTGAATTAATGAAAAATATTAATTAAACATAAATAGAGTATAACAATCTGAAATTTTCAGAAAATACCGAATATATTCTTTTCTAGCTAAACACGTAAACTTATTTGTTAGGTATTATAAACATTCATTTAATTTCTTAGGACAACATTTATTGCTCTTTGAATTCCTTGTAAATAATTTTGAATTTTTATTTACCAATTTCCTAAACGAAATTTCCATATATCTTTTTTTTTTCTAGAATACTTCTCTTGTTATCCTTGCTACAGTCTGCGTCATGCTTTTGATTTCAAATGTATCAGGAAATCCAGTTCCTGAAGTAGAAGCTCGTCATCATCACCATGGACATCATCACCATCATGGACATCATCATCATCATGATCACGGTCACCATCATGATCACCACCATGATCATCATCATGACCATCACCATGATCATCATCATGGACATCACCATCATCATGGACATCATCATCATCATGGACATCACCATCATCATGGTCATCATTGAAGAGCATCATAGTACTTTCCAAGACTACATGTACATCTTGAGTAAGACTAAGTACAATAAAGACATATTCAGTTAAAACTAATGTGTCTTGCATACTTTCGAAGATATCCATAATTGATTGTATGAAAAATTCTAATTCTTAAGAAATAGGTATAATTTTATCATCATCATGATCAAAATACCTTGTAAGGGTCTCATCGGCTTGTCTGAAGGTGTGGGAGGATCGGAAGGAAGACTAGTCATATTTCAAAAACAATCTAATTTATTCACAATATTAAGGTATCCGACTACTTGAGACAACTTTAAAAAAAAAATTGGAGATATGGAGATTTTTTTGTTGTTTTTAGATTTGTTTAGTACATTTTAAGAAAAATATGCTAAAATTAAGAATAGAAAACAAAATTATTATTACTAAAATGGGTAAAAATTGACAAAAAATAAAATAAACGCGGCCCTTTAGATACCAAAGATTTATGAACAAATTTTCAATTTTTCACTTTTGATGTGTTGCTATGTTATTCATTTTTGAAATGACCTTCAGGATAAGAGATATTTTAATTTTTACAAAAACCAGAGCACTTTATCTTTGTTATTATGTGAAATTGCTTAAGAAAATAGTGATTATATTCACATAAGTGACTGTAAATTTTGTAATAAAACAGTATTAATAAATCTGAACGTTAAAATACTTCTACTACTATACTGAACATACCCAAAAAATTTCAGTTAATTATTTTCAAAACTTTTTTAGCAATCGCTGGTCGCGTTTGAACATTTTCAAAAAAGAAAAACACATTTCGAGTAAAACGCGTTTTAATGCATGATATCTTGCTTCAAGTAATGACATCTGTTTTTACTAAAACAATTGTAGTTTTTGTTCTAGTGAACGGAAAATAATAAACTTGATATTTTTATAAAGCTAATAAGATTGTCTATAAAATAAAATCATAAGAAAAATTTGTCAACTTTTGGAAAAACTCATAATTTTAGGGTAGTCGGATACCTTAACCACAACTCAGATTCAGTCGATCAGGGATAAGAGATTCTCCCAGTTAATCAATATGAAGACAATTAACGAGGTAAGCGAGGTATGAGAAGACTTTAAGACTTAATACACTTAACTCAAGGCAATAGCTTAGCTATTTAATCTATATTCAATCTCTAGTGATAGATCGTCACCCTAAGTAATTCAACTATCAAATATTAAATATCCGCTATTCACATTCAATTTGATTAATCTCTGCTCCGATAGCAGTTTATTCTATCTCTCTCTCTAACCAGAAAGCCTAGACTATATATGGTAGCCTTAACTTACATAATCACGTCTTCGAGGAAGAGTTTTATAATAAAATAATTTTTAAAAACCAGAAATTCCCCAACAGGATTATTAGTGAAATGGTCGTGGATAGAACCTTCACAACATTAGAATTTTCCTAAAGATAAACGAAAATTCTATGAGTGTTGAAAAAATCTGCCTCGTGTCTTTAGAAAATTAATCGCAATACATGTGAATAATTTTTAAAGGCCTCATTTTCAAGAATACAGGAAAACAAATTAGCAAAATGTATATTATTTAGACAAGGGGATATTAAATAAATTTAAATAGGAATATGCTAATAATTTTAAAACTAAAACACTTAAAATTTAACTAATCACGGCTAAATTAAATAGAATGAACAAATCAGTTTCCTTTAATAAGAATTCTATTCAACACAAGATCAAATATTATTAGCTTTATATAAATCTTTCTTTGGAATTCCTTTTTGCTTAAATTTTTTAGATTTTGCAACGGATGCAAAAATGCCTTCTGTAAGACTCAAAGAGACTTTCTTGACATTCAATTCACCTGTCATCACGGGCATTGATGCAACGAGATGGGTGCGATCGGCCCCGTTGGTCCATCGTTTCAATTTCGTCCAACACGTTGACCGATTTCTCTGATGGATAATCTGCAATCCTATAGGCTTCTATTCTCCCTCGCTCGAATTCAGAACCACAACACACACAACACACACACACACACACACACACACACACACACACACACACACACACCACACACACACACCACACACACACACACACACACACACACACACACACACACACACACACACACACACACACACACACAATTGTACGAAAAAACAATCTTCTTCAAATCGCCAGTCTATTCTCCCCTTATACAATACTATGGTCGAGTGTGACGTCCGTCTACGCTACAATGCTATTGATTTGCATATTTCATCGCCAACAGCGCAGGATGTAAATTTCACATGGTTTGCATGCTTCCTACAGGGTGTTGCCTTTTGTGTGGCCAGCAGTGTATATGGACACACAATTTGAAACATGGTGTAATACTAAGTCTGACATTGCAATGGATAGATAGAGACAATATCGGCTTCTCCGGATTATCTTCTCATTTTCGTTTCTTCTCAAGTAACAAATTGCACATTGCCTTGCCAATCCTTGTTCTTTATCGAATATTTTCAAGAATCCAAATTCCTGTCTTCAATGAACAATTCCATCCTTCACCACAAAGAAAATCCCGGATGAGAAGTATTTTATGGACAAACTGCATCTTTTAAGGTATCCTACTGGTTGCGACAACTTTTTTTTTTAAAAAGGAGATATGGTGATTTTTTTGTTATTTTTAGATTTGTTTAGTTCATTTTAAGAAAAATGTGCTAAAATTAAGAAGAGAAAATGAAATTATTAATACTAAAATGGGAAAAAAACAGGTAAAAATTGACAAAAAATAGCATAAACGCGTCCCAGTCTGCCCCAAAGGTTTATGAACAAATTTTCAATTTTTTCAATCTAATGTGTTGCTATATTATTCAATTTTGAAATGACCTTCAGGATAAGAGATATTTTCTTTTTTACAAAAACTAGAGCACTTTATCCCGGTTACTATATGAAAATGCTTAAAAAGACAGTGATTATATTCACATAAGGGACTGTAAATTTTGTAATAAAACAGTGATTGATAAATCTGAAGGTTAAAACACTTCTACTATTATACAGAACTTACACAAAAAATTTCAGTTAATTATGTTCAAAACTTTTTTTAGCAATCGCTGACCCCGTTTGATTATTTTCAAAAAATCACATTTCGAGTAAAACGCGTTTTAAAGTATGACATCTTGCTTAAAGTAATGGCATCTGCTTTTACTAAAACACTTGTAGTTTTTGTTCTAGTGAACGGAAAATGATAAACTTGGTATTTTTATAAAGCTAATAAGATGGCCCATAAAATAAAATCATAAAAAAATTGTCAATTTTTGGCAAAATTCACAGTTTTAGGGTAGTCGGATACCTTAAAAACAGTAGCATTGATAAATTTCACTATAAGAATTAAAAATATGTGTGACGGGTGCTTACGCGTTTCACTAACCTTCTCTCATAAACTTTTAAATTGTATTTATTTTAACCAATCCCCGCTGAGAGCTGAATGTGTGACTTATGCAAATAAGATAGTTTCGGGTTTAGCGAGTTCGAAAGAGATATAAAAGGGAGAAATGAAATGAAAAGATGAGGATGACTCCGTGTTTTGATAGAGGAGTAAACTACGTGATTGATTAAGAAGGTGATTCTAGGAGATTAGTTTAACTAAGTGAAGTTTGTTAGCGGAAGGAAGATTATTGAAAAAGATTCATTAATTCGGTTCGGACGTAACTGAAGATATCCAGGATTGAAGCCACTTCGTAAATTCTACAATTATTCAAGATTCCTCTTTAAAGAGATATCAGGTCTGTGATTTTTATAGATTAGATTTAAATGCGTAGTTTGATTGTATGCGTTATTCCCCCGTGGTATCAATTAGTGTTCCGTCGTACATAATTGAATTCTGATCTCACTCCACCGTAATTTGTTGTTCTTAAAGTTTGATTAATATTTGTGTATTTCTATCATAAGGAAATAAAATAAATAACTGATTTATTATTTGCGTAGTCATTAATTATGAATCCGACATATCCAAATGTAGATAATGTGCAAAGGGGAATTAATAACCCTAGGGGTAGTGAGAGACTACGACATATGTCCAGATCAAAGATAGAAGAAAATATCAGTTCCCGTAGAGTGTACGGGAAAAACCGGTTGTGGTCTGATTTCGACATCCTGTACGGTGTACAGGCAATTTAGTTAAAGAGCTATAATTTATATTTTTCTTCTTAGCCACTATTATATGAATGTATAGTTATTTTACTATTCAAATTTTTTGAGAAGATGCGTACAAAAGATGAAGGCGAGGACGTGAAAACATTTACTATTCCATAAATTTAATTATCCTTAATATATTTTATCAAAATGATTTTATTTACGTTAATAACCTCAATCAGTTTTGGGAGAGAGAATATCATCATTAATATTATTATCCAATGCAGAATTATAAGGATATATCAATTCAAGATTAATTATTTAATTCATAAAATTTGATGTACTATATTCCATTAAAAATGCTCTCGAATTTTAATTTTTATTTTGACAAGTTTGAAAACAAAAATATAAGAAAATTGAAAATTTTTAGTCTATTTTTTTCGAAATAGATAATTTAACTACAGTAAAAGCCTTTAAACATGTAATATTTAATAATTAATTTTAACGACCAATAAAGTTTGTCTTGAAAAGCGAAACCTTTTACGTCACAAAGCAAATTAACGTCACTAAACCACAATAATCTACGGAACAATACAGTGTTTAACTAATTGGCTTTAGGAGACATTTTAACAAAAGATAACTTAGCAAAGGTTTCTTAAACAATTTTAAGCAATAAATCAAACTTACTTTTCTGTTTAAAACGATTTAAAATAAGCAGTAAAATAGTTTTTGGTATAAATACCCCACTACTAATATTACGAGTCACTAATATTTCCCCAAAAATAAACAGTAAGTCCAACAACTTTAGCTTTTTAACTTATTTGAAAAGCATGAAGGGTTTTTTAGTCTTGATAGTTGTGTGCATGATTGCAACGGTAAGTAAGACTTCTCTCTGAAAGCATGATACATATGTTGATACGTATTTTTTTCCCTTTAAGGTATCCGACTACCCTAAAATTGTGAATTTTATCAAAATTTGACAATTTTTTTATGATTTTATTTTATAGGCCATTTTATTAGCTTTATAAAAATACCAAGTTTATTATTTTCCGTTCACTAGAATAAAAACTACAAGTGTTTTAGTAAAAGCAGATGCCATTACTTTAAACAAGATGTCATACTTCAAAACGCGTTTTACTCGAAATGTGATTTTTTAAAAAATAATCAAACGGGGTCAGCGATTGCTAAAAAAGTTTTGAAAATAATTAACAAATTTTCTGTGTAAGTTTTGTACAATAGTAGAAGTGTTTTAACCTTATCAATCACTGTTTTATCACAAAATTTACAGTCCCTTATGTGAATACAATCACTGTTTTTCCAAGCAATTTCATATAATAACTTTGAACACAGCTTTCAAATAGACAAATGATCATGCAAAATAGGGAATACGCTGCCTTCTAATATCGTTAAATTCTCTCACACAACTTTAATTTACTATCGGATGAAACGATTTTATGGTCTTTTTTTCATGTTTCTAGAACAACTGCAGAATTTTGGTGACCTGAACGTTCAGCGTCGTTTCTGTCTGTGCGACCAAGTTTTAAGTCTGCATACCATCTCTTAACCGGTATTGAAGATGATGCAGAGTCCAGAAAACACTTATCAAGCCATTGTTTTGCTTGAACAGTGTTTTTCCCCATCAAAAAGCAATCAATTAACACATGAAATTCGTTTTCATCCGTGGTTTCTAAGCAAAAACAAAAGTTGCTTCACAAAAACTATTTTAACTTTTCAACTAAACAAGATATTATTACGAAATTTAACATGTGCCGTTTAAAAGTTGATATTGCTAGGTTAGACTTAGGAAAGTTAGAAGTATTGCCATCTATATGTTAGGCCCGGGACTTATTGAGTGATGTGTTATTAAACACTCAGAAATGTATTTTTATAATTTCTCAACATACGTGAAGCAGATACATAAAGTTTTTCTGTTTCACTTTCAGTGATCTGAAAAATTTAGGTATAATCAGTAAAAATTATTAATAGAATTTATCCATAGACATACAAAAAAAGTTATAGAAGTATGATTGTAAAAACTGTCTCTCGCGTGTGCGCGATATAGTAATAAGTAATAAATTGATTCCAAAAAGGAGAAAGAAAAGCAATAAGCTAAAAGAGGAAATTTATTAGACAATTGCTTGCATAAGTTTAAAAAAGAAATAACAGATCAGAAATGAATATAATATTTCTTTGTTCTTATATTAAATTCTGTATTAATAAAAAATTTGGCAATACATAAAGCTTATTTCCACATTAAACTTATATTGCTTTTTAAATGTTTATATTATTTATTTAAGTGTTTGGAAAGTTTTCCAAAAGAAATTCTAAACTGTATAGTTATTAATATAGTTATTAATAAATTTCTTTAATATATTCAGTAATACTGAATGAAATGGATCAAATAGACTTGAATTTTTAGCTTACATTCAGAATAATCTTAATTTTTTATACAAATACTAAAATATTTCCATCATAAAATGTTTTTCCCCGCTATTTGATTTGCATTCACATTTATACAAAAAGTTTATCCCAACTTTGAAAATGTTTAACATTTTGAACTCATTTAGTACAGTTTCAAATCATGTCCCATTTTAATTTCATTAATTGATATCTAGTACTAACCCTACTAATTTACTATTACACTTAACCTATAATAGTACCAACCAATAACGAAATCTGATTGTCTGCAGAATAGATTCCATATCCAGAGTGTCCAAGGATCATTGGGACAAACTTTCAGGGGAGGAAGGGGACATCACAAGGATTCAGATTTGTATAGCAACCCATGGTTGGAAACGTCTTCTTTCGGCTCTAGGTGGCGTTGTTCACAAGAGCATTGGAGGAAACAGACCTGCATTACAGCAGTCATTTGAACTGTCATTGCCCGCAGAGAAGTATGGAACGTTTTACAAACACCGAACTGGCAGATATGTACCTGATTTACGGATTGGCCGAAGGAAATGCTCTAGCAGAACAAAGATTGCATCGAGAAAGGTACCCGAAGCAAGATGTACCGGAGCGCCTGATGTTTGCAAATTTGGATCACAACTTGAGTGAATATGGATAATAAAGAAGTAATAGGCATAGTCAGGACGGGCCGCGAGTGACTCAAACTCCCAACATGGCACTCGGGTTATTTCGTACAATATCCACCACATTTTGTTCCATGCAGTGTGTTTGATACCTTGGCCAGCACTCACTATACCTATTTTCTCATAATGATCCATATTTACGCAAATTAGGATGCAAATTAGCAAACATCTGGTGTATCTTTCTGTGGGTACCTTTCGCGTTACAATCTTGCAGCTGCTAGTGCATTTCCTCATCTCTATCCGCAAATCAGGTACATATCTACCAGCTGGGTGTTCGTAAAACGTTGCATACTCCTCTGCGGGCGATGACAACTCAAATGATTGCGATAAAGCAGGTTGTTCCTTAAATGATTTTATGAACAACGCCACCTAGCGCCGAACGAAGACGTTTCCGACCGTGGGTTGTTATGCAAATCTAAATCCCTGTGATGTCCCCTAAAGTTTGTTCCAATGATCCTGGAACACCTTGCAAGTTCCTCGTGGTGTTCTAGTTCTCTCTCTATCTATAATTAATAGATTATATTTCAAAAATCATAAATAAAAATACTTTTTTCTTAGGCTGTGTTTGCAGCTGACTGTCCTGAAACACCTTGTAAGCATGAAAAAGTATGTGTAAGGGAACAAGGAAGCAATTTTTGTGTACATCCTGCTGAAAAAGGTACATTTTTAGCCCTATTATCTGAGAAGCAGAAACGATATAAATAATTTTTCTGTTACTTCTTCAACTAAAAAATTTCGGTTACAACTATTTATTTTAATAGATGATATCATCGTAGAGAATTAAACTGTTTATCTAAGACAAGGGCTTACACAAAACTATTTAATTAAAAATTCAATTTGAGTTAGGGAATTCAGAAATAACGATAATTTTTTTTCTTGATCAAGTGAAAGTTTTTTTTTGATGAGGTATCTTAAAGTTTTAATTTCTACTTTGAATTATCCAAATAGAAACTTAATTTTCATTTTTATTCTTAGGATTTATTTACATTGTTTACATTCGGAGTTAACTTTCTTGAACTATCGAAGACCATCATTGTAGAACTATATAGATTTAGACAAAAATCATCGGGCCACCTCTTGAATGGTGTTGTAGCGGTATCTACATAAGCCAGTAACAGCTTCCGGACAGGGTGACCACTTTTGTAAAGTGGTCATGTTACTCGGCTACGAACCCATATGTCGCGGGTTCTATCCTCCACATTGGTGACCTTGGCTGAAAAGAAAAACGCAAATCCTTCTGATTTATCGTGGTGCCCTCTACCCACAAAAAGAGCAACCAAAAGTCGTCAGACCCAATTGACGCAACAACGAAAATCGCATCAGACTCACTTGACGCAACACCACCAATTAACAGCAACAACACACACGATCGCCATATCAAATATCGCGTTCGTTAGCCTATCCACCGACTCACTGGTGGAGTAGTACTGTAGCGGTATTTACATAAGCCAGTAACAGCCTCCGGACAGGGGTGATCATTTTTGTCTAATGGTCATGTTACTCGGCTACGAACCCATAGGTAACGGGTTCTATGCTCCACAGTGTCATTTGTATTGTCAAATCTGTGGCATCACAATGTGGTTTTGAGTTCTGAGAATAAAGAAAAGTTACTTAGGGTGAGATCGGGAGAGTAGAAAGGATGTGACAAAATTTCAAAACCACATCGCTTGGATTCTTCAAACGCACCTAGTGATGAGTGAGAAAGCGCTTTTACAAAAAAATCAATCAAAACTTTTTACTAATTCAAAGAATTCTATAATTTTTTAATGTAGGAAAGACATAAAATTTAACTTATTTTTTCTTTCTATTTATTTATAGAATGTCGTTCTAAAATCGGGTTCAAGTGGGGGTTTATAAATTCCGTACTCAGTGCCCACTCCCGGGTTAAAGACCTTCCCTGCAGACTTCTGCACTTTAACCTTTTTTGCGGATAGTAAGTCGCTTTGCGTTCACTCGTTGCTCATTTTTTTGGATCATGGCGATTGAACCAAGATTGATGCATAGTTATCAAGAGACAAAACAAATCATCTTTGTCTTACTGTAAAAGATTCAAATTCTTCCTTGATAGGTCATGCTGTGTTTGTTTCTGAAAAGGAGCCGGTAATTGTGGAACACAGCGTGTCCACACTTTGACACGTGTAAATAGTGAATGATTTTCCACACACTGTCATAACTAATATCAGTCTCATTCATAATCAATTGGACAGGTAGGATTAAGCTCTAATAGGATTAAGTTCTTCCCTTACTTTACTATGGTAGCAGTATCCATGAAGGATGGTCTTCTTCTTGAATTGTTTATGGAACACAGGTAGCCAGTTTGAGTATTCCTTTTCCACCTCACAACAGGATCATATGAAGCGAGCTATCATTTCCATTAACAACCATGATTCTATCTTGGATTTACTGTGCGCACTATACCTTTTAAAATAAGTAGCAGATCATTTTATGGACTTCAAACATATTTAAAATCTAATTTCATCAGCAGAAAAACAAAACTACTCATTTACAAATCATAGATAATGCCCGCTGTCACATACGTAACAGAAACGTGGGAAATGACCGAAAGAGGCAAGGAGACTTTTGCTATATTTGAAAGAAGAGTCTTTAGAGGAATTTTTGGAGGTTTAAAATGTGTTAACAATTGGAGAAGAGACAATTTAGATATTTATAAGCATTGGAAAGAATCACAGAGAGTGTTAAATTCATTGAATAAAAAGATGAAAATGGACAGAACACCTGATAAGATTGGAAGACAATCGAATGACAAAAAAGATCTTTGAGGTCAAACTGTATGGTACTCGAAAAAGAGAAAGACCAAGACTCAGGTCGATCGATGGACCAGAAAAATATCTAAAATTATTAATGTCAGAAACTGGAAAAGTCAGGCCAAGAACAGAACAGCCTGGAAGGAAATTCTTAGGAAGACCAGGTAAATTCTGGGTTGTTGTGCCATTGAGGAAGTAAAGAAAGATATCTTTTAAAATAAAGAGGAACTTATTCACATCGTGAGCCTCTGTCTCCTCCAAACTGCGTGGGTTCGTTCAATCCTGAAATAAACAACTCACAATTAATAGTCATATTTAAAAACATTACGTACATAAAGATTGGATCGGTTAACATGTAGGATAAGTTTTATCCAAATATTACGGTTATTTTGTTAGTAATAATTAAACCTTTTTTGATGATCCTTCGTTCAAGTTAAGTCGTCATACTCAGCCAAATCTGGAAGCATTTACTATATTACGCAGGAATATTTTCATGCTTTTACACTAGGGAGTAAAAGAAAAAAAATAGAAGTAACTTAACTTTTTACTTTAAAAAATATCTAATTTGCTTTTAAATATAACACGAATTCTTAGTAGGAATTAAAATAAAATCTTTACAAAGTCTTCTAAAAAGGAATTTGATGTACACGAAGTTTAATACAAGCCATATATTATGAATAAAATTGGCTTTTCTTTTACACTTAATGTTGTGACGGATCTATCCGCGGCTCTCACTAATTCCTTGGGGACTCTTTGAGGGAAGCATTTCTTTCAACCAACTTTCACCGAAGGTAAGAAAACGTGATTATGCAAATTAAGTTTATTATATAAATTCTGTATTCGCGAGTTTTGAGAGTTAGAGAAGGGAGGATCGTGGGTTATTGAAGTGCGAATCTAAGATTATTAAAGTGAGAATTGAAGATATCCAAAGTGAGGTTCACTTGGATGTGAGCTGATCCAGACAGCTAGTAGAGTTCAAGGCTTCAACCGTAGGACTCCTGACTGACAAGAGTTCAGGTATTGAGCGTATTATTTAAATAGAAGTTAGAAACTAAATTGTTATGGCGCGTCTGAGTTAATACGAGCTTGTATGGGTTATAGTAGAAATTAGTTGAATGTCCGTAAATATTATCCCCAATTTAACTGGTCTCACCTTAGCGCTCTAATCATTGATCTAAATTATCTTAATTCGATCTTATATATTGTGTCTGTATTAATTCTTGTGACAAATAAACGATTTTAGTGAATCATGTCGTCTGATCAATTAGTTGCTCCCACATTTCTAGCCGGGTCAGAGAGAAGACAGGGGGGGATTACAAGGAAGTAGGAATAGCCAATCATTACAATGTCTTAACATGAGTAAAAGAAAAACCAATTATATTCACAGTAGTTTTTCTTAAGAAATAGTATTAAATGGTACTTTTTCAACACTTTAAGCTAGTTTTTTAATACATAATTGTATATTGAAGAAAACTATGTGCTTTATTTTACTTTACAGATAAAGCTTGCACTAAGGAATCGAAAAAAAATGGAGTGTATGAGAATCAACCCCCTTGTGATGCAGGTTTAACATGTGACACATCTCTTACCGTCGTAAGTAGTCATAATTTCTTTCAACCTGGACTAATATAAATTTATATCTTCAGATATTTTTTAAATATTGATATTGTTTTGTATCATCATAATAAAAATTCAAAAGCCACAAAAAGGACACTTCTAAAATTGCCATGAATAAAATTTACCTTCGTCTGAAACAAGTTTAAAGTACATGCCGAGTACAAATGAAAGGACCCAATTTTAAAAAGGATATTCTTGAAACTATTGCATATGCTACAATGATACACATGAATGTTTTGAGAAATATACCAATTTTCACTCGTATGTAACGGAATCTTTGAACTCAGTTTTCAACCACTTTAAAGGGTCAGATTAATTCGAAATTTTAGTCACTTGTCCAGGACCGATGACAATACAATACTTTAATAATTTTGTTCCATAATCCTGATCAGGATCATCAGGATTAACGATTTCCCATTTTCAGATTCCATTTCCAGATTTGGCGGCCAAAAGATTAAGTTACAACTTCGTTCGATTAAGGAATCTCAGGTGTGTTAACTGAAAATATAAACAATATTCAAATACATATAACTCTTTGAAATTAAAATTAAATAATTAGAATCTTTTACACTTTATTTATAAAGGAATGGGGTTTCAGAAAAGTGTAAAATGTTTAAAGTATAATCATAATTTTAAAAATTATAAGCATATGAAAATAAGAAATATTTCTATAAGAAATATCAATTAAGTTTTACGTTGCGCAGGCTATTTTCTAAAGTAGTAGCTTTAATTTCTCGCAATAAGTTGATTTATAAAGTTAAATGTATCCTTATTACACCGTAATATTTTTAAATAAATAGAATAATAACTTATATTTTTTTTAAAAAAAATTTTAATATCTTTCAAATTTTTTGAAATACAAAAGATATATTATTCTTAAATTACTAGGGTTTAAAGAGTATGATACATTTTATAATTTTATAAAGTTTTATACATCAAAGGCTACTATATTAGAAGATAGCGTGGGCAACGCAAAAATTACTTAATATTTGCTACAAAATTATTTCTTATTTGCATATGCTTATAATTTTTAAAATTATGAATATATTTCAAGCATTTTGTACTTTTTTTAAACCATAATCCTTTGTAAATAATGTGTAAGAGATTCGAATTATTTAATTTAAATTTAAAAGAAGTATACCTGTTTGAGAAAATTGTTTATATTTTCAGCCCTCGAGACAAAATTAACACTCCTGAGGCCCCTTAACTGTAAAAGGAAGGTTTTTAGTTTTTTAAAATTATAATATTTATTTTCACCGATGATCCACATAAAAAATCACTGTGATTTAAATTCAAACATGGCAACATTGACAGAGAAGAATCTTTATGTATTTGAATTTTTCAGTTATTTCGGTGCAACATGCATTTAGAAATCTCTACAGAAAAGAAGCACCAACCAATAAGAGCATTCTGCGATGGTATCATTAATTTAAGAAAACAGGTTCCTTGCGTAAAAAAGAAAAGCAGCTGCTAGCTGAGAGTCTCGGAAGATGCAATGGTGATGGTGAGGCAGAGTTTTGTTCGAAGTTCACGGAAGTCTACGATAGTTGCCACCTGTAAACTTAGCATACCCCAGAAGATGGTATGGAAAATTTTGCGAAACAAATTTACATTTACAATTTTTATTTACAATAGACAGAACAAATAACATAGGACGACAAGTAAGCATTTGTGCAGCATTGCGAACCATTATTACAGTGATGTTACAAAATGTATAAAACAAACTGATTTACAGATTGGACGTGTGAAGAATGAGATGTTCTCTCATTCCCGCCTAGAGGTGTGGGAGGAAGGGAAGGAAGCCTAGCCATATCCAAAAACAATCTATTTATTGATCACACAATTTAGGAACACAATTCAAGTAATTTCAACGAGAAGAGATGTTCTCGATCTAAGCAATAAGTGGAGAAATAAAGCGATGCGCGAATTTTGAGAAGTCTTTAAATATCGACCCTCTTATTTCAGGATCAAATCTACTATCTTAATTATCTGAACACTAACTAAACTTTAGTGACTAATCACCCCTTTAATTCTTTCATCTATCAAATATTTGAAATGCGCAATAAAATGGTATAATACCTGATCAGTAGCAATCGTCAGACCTATCTTCTCTCTTTCTCCCCCTCTAGCTTGAAAACCTAGACTCTATATAGCCGATCTAATTTAAATAATCAAGGTTTCTTCTTCAGAGGGTTGGTTGTGAATAAACTCGAATTGATAGACCAAAGATTTCCCAAGAGGATTATATTAATGAAAGGACGCGGATAGATCCGTCATAGACGTATGCCGTGTAACAAGAAAGTCACACATCAAATATTTGTAAAAGAAAAAAACTTGATCTCTCTCTCTCTCTATATATATATACATTCATATTACATGATTTTTTTAAAAATCGGGTTCATCATTTGTACTTATCCTATAGTTTTATCAACCTCACATTTAGGTTTAAAGAGTTAAAAAACAATTTTATTTTTACAATGAAGGTATCAGAATTTTTTTTTTATTAATTCAGTTAATTATTCGTCATTAGTATGTGACGAATCTATCCGAGACTATATTAATACCTTGGGGACTCTTCTGGGGTAAAATATTTTTATTCAACCAACTTTCGTCGACCAAGAAAGCGTGATTATGTAAATGAAGTATATTATATAAATTCTGTTTTCGCGAGTTTGAGGGTCGGTAAGTTGGAGTTGGCAAGTAAGAGTTAGCAAAGTGTTTGCGAGTTAGTTTGTTAGTTGAAGATTGAAGGATAGTGAAATTATTAAGAGATCTTGGAGTTGTCCAGGAAAACGGATTACTGAGAATGGATCCAACGACATTGATCAAATCCCGATAAAGATCTCTTGTAAGATTCAAGTGTAGGATCCGCTGTATAAAAAGTACAGGTATCTTTAGCTTGTTTAATTATAAACTAGCTTATTAGTATGCGACGTAGTTTATATTGAGCGTATTTAAGCTATCGTGGATTCAGTTGATGGTCCTTAGTATTATCCCCATGTTAGTGAATCTCACCTCCGCGCTCTACTATTTAATCGCCTATTTTAATTAGATTGTTATTGTGTCTGATTGATATTTTGGTAACAGTAAATTAATTAGATTGAAATCATGTATGTTGATCATTCAGTTTCTCCCACACACCTAGCCGGGTCTGCGGGTAGACAAGGGGTTTCAGATGTAAGTAGGAACCGACAGGTATTACAAGTAACATGCTTGTTAAAATATATTCCTCAACAAAATTTAGTTTCAAGTAACAGTAATTCATATTGCAATTATTACTGATAAACATCCAAGAAAATATAATCAGACTTTGCGAAGATGTGATCTTAGCTGATCTGTGGAGAAGCTTTCTTTAATATATGCATTCTAATAATTATTGTTTTTTCTAGCCCGTATGCAAGTGAAATGTCACCAGAAAAATTTCAACTGCTCTCGAGTCACTTGGAAAATGTCATTATTGTGTAATTTCATAAATAAGATGATTTCTCTATTTTTCATAGATGAATTATGTAGATGATAATAAAAGTTTAACTGCAATAAAATTTGACTACATATTGTCTTTTTAATTATTATCATTTAAGCACCTGAAGTATATACTTCATATTATCCAAGACTAACAATATATCATATTGTGAAATAAAAGAAAGCTTTAAATTATATTTATTAGTGTTGGTTTATTATGATTATGAATTTCTAGTGTTATAAAATCTGTGGAAAGCTTTTATTTTCTACGTGAGTTGTAAAGTAAACTATCTTTTTAAGTTGAAATTTATGTAAATCAGTTCTATCTTTTGTGAATGCTATGTACAGATGTATAAGTGATTTTGTTGATTATCCATATTCATGGATCTTTTAAAACAACACTGAAATGGTTCTCACAAAGACAATGACTGTTAAGGTGTCCGACTACCCGAAAATTGACAGTTATTTATGATTTTATTTTATAGGACATCTTATTAGCTTCATAAAAATACCTAGTTCATTACTTTCAGTTCACTAGAACAAAAACTACAAGTGTTTTAATAAAAGCAGATGTCATTACTTTAATCAAGATATACTTTTTAGCGCGTTTAACTCGAAATGTGTTTTTTTTAATTGCTCAAACGGGGACTGCGATTGCTGAAAAAGTTTTGAAAATAGTTAACTGAAATTTTTTGTGCATGTTCTGTATAATAGTAAAAGTGTTTTAACCTTCAGATTTATCAATCACTGTTTTATTACAAAATTTACAGTCCCTTATGTTAATATAATTACAGTTTTTTTAAGCAATTTCATATAATAACTAAGATCAAGTGCTCTAGTTTTAGAAAAAATTAAAATATATCTTATCCTGAAAATCGTTTCAAAAATGAATAACATAGCAACACATCAAAATTGAAAAATTGTTCAAAAAGTTTTGGTACAGAATGAGCCGCATTTATGTTATTTTTAGTAATAATAATTTCCTTTTCTCTTCTTAGTTTTAGCATATCTTTTTTAAAATGTGCTACATAACCTGGACTCGAAGAAAATATACGACGGTTAACTCAGATCAACCTTTATTCGCCATTTTTTTATTCCAACTCTGTTTTACATTCAAAATTGAGCGCAGTTACAATACATCAAACAGTCAAATAATCAACAATAACGAGATATTTGCGCGCGTGGCTATTTACATCTACTTTTATCAACTAGCTGGCAGGCCGACTGTCTAAGTCAGGGGTGGGCAGACTTTTCAAGGGTACGGGCTTCTTCTAATTTTTTCAAGGTGTTGCGGTCCACCCAGTATCAGTGGCCCACACAAAGGTTGAGGGGGAGGGGTTTCACGGGTCCCGACCCTCCTCCATAGCCCATGATTTTTTTTGATCGATTATAATCCCATGCGTATAGTACGTAAAATTTAATTATTTGTTATTAATACATTTTTTTATTTATTAATGCTAATTATTTATTCAATAATTTATTTCTTACTGTTCTTTGTTCCAAACAAACTACAAAGTGAAAAAAAATACATATATGTTTGGCACTGTATTGGGGTAGGATATGAGAATGGTAGACATTCAACCCTGGGCCACCGCACCAAGCCCCCTTTGAAAAATTCCCGTGTGCGCCCACTGCCCAGGGTCGTAGGTGTGGTAAGATAAGGAAAAAGTCAACAGTATTTATTATAACTTAATAATAAATATGGAATATATGTACTTACCTCTCTATGTAAATAAAAAAGTTCACTTTTTTGAAACTGTGTTTAAAGCAAAGTGCAAAATACAAGCATCAAAATAATAGCCACAAATATATTAGTATCAAATGATGCATTTATTATCAAACAAATCAAAAAACACATTAAAAAATAAAACATTTTCATCTAAAGTTAGTTCTCGTAATAATAGTCAGTAGAAGACTTAGTCTGCGTACTGTCAGGCAATCTTGAATATTTCTGTATACAATTACTAACTGCTAATCTTCCGACGGTCACTCCAAATTGTCTTGGCGGTCCACCGGTAGATCGCGATCGACGTAATGCCCACCCCGGGTCTAAGTGTTTACGCGATTAGAAGAGTGCGCATTTTTTTTTTGTTTTTTTTGCCATTCGTTACACTTTCCCTCTGGTTCCTAAACATCGTCCTCGATGAGGAACCAGCAGAATTGTCTTTCTTAGATTTTCCCTTTTTTTTCTGAGAAGCATCACTGGAGTGGCTTAGCTTCGTTAGGCAAGTCATCCTTCAATTGTTCTTGGCGAACTTCTTCAAGTGAACGTCTGGGAAAATCGATGAAAACAGCAAGTATGTTACAATCTGCTTTTACTTGTTCTGACGTGGGTCTCGCTAATAAGTCGGCAATAAAGTTCGATCTTTCGGGGATGTAGTCAATAGTTAGCTTCTCCCCCTACTTCGAAGATGAAGTGATGATTCTTTACGTTTCTACCAATACACAATTATAATACTAAACAGAAAATATCAATCTCAATGATGCTCTGGCGTCATGCGTGAATTAAAGAGTCAGCAAAAAAGTTGAAAATATCGATGATAAACAATTTTACAAAACAAATAGCGAGCGCTGTACTCTGAGTTCCAAGTAAAATTCAATAAAAAGTCAAAATTGGATCAGTAAACAAAATAAAAGAAACTTAGCTGATGCTCCATGAAGACGAATGCAATCCAAAATTTCTAATTTCCCGGTAGGAAATATACGATCTAAATTTTCTAGTAATCCCAAAATTCCTTCGTAGCCGGCAGCTACAATTTCAAAAACTACTTTTAATTTCTTTATGAACTAGGTGTTCAGAAATTGACTTAATCATTTTACTGGGTGCCATTTCCCGGTAGAAAATATTCATCAGCGAAAAGAACAGTCACCTGTTGATCCATGCTTCGATCTCTATGATCTCTGCCCATTGTTAACTGACTCTCCTGTTCTCAGAACTGATAAAGACGCAAGCAACCAGTCTTCTTACAAACGTTAGGCGCCATTTGCAGCCAAGCCAAATTTTCCCAAGCTTTTCGATAAGCAATTGATTTTGAGACGATCTTTCTTATAATCTTGTCATATCGTAATTTAAAAATGATTCAATGGATCCTCAGTCCCACGATCGGGCGCCATTTACAACCTGCACTCAAAGAAAATCTACTTCGGTTAACTCAGATCATCCTTTATTCGCCATTTTTTTATTCCAACTCTTTTTTACATTCAGAATTGAGCACAGTTGCAATATATCAAACTGTCAAATGTAACACAAATGATCGGTTTACATAAAAAAAGTTAACTTTTATTTCATTCAAATATATCCTCAACTTTTTTTACACGTTAGATACTGTGAGACCTTAGAAAACTGTGCAAAAAAATTGAGCAATATATGGTTAATTTGGGGATATGTTCCATAATTTTAAAAAATCGCGTCAGATAAAAAAATCTCTAATTATTTCCCCCAAAAAACCGCTCAAAAAACGTTATACAAAAATCCATATTACAAATTTATAAAGCAAAAACTATTCATTTTTGTTAAAAAAATAAATTAAAATTAGTGTACAGTGAAAATATTTAGTCTATAAATACAGTCGACTCTCAATAATTCGAAGTATGAGGGACCAATGAAAAACTTCGAATTATCAAGAGTTCGAATTATCCAGAGGGTAGAAAAAACTTCCAAAATACACGAAAAGAAAGTTTTTCTAACACATTTAAATTTGAAACTATATATACTTTTTGTTTTTCATACGATTTTAATTTTAATTCAAAGAACTCTCGAGGTTTGTTAATGTACTCCCCATTAAACGTTTCTAAAGGTCTTTTAAGTTTATTAGGTTTCATACTGTCTGCTACCAATATATTTTTGAACAAATAACTCACAGGGGCTTTTCTTCTACATTTACTTTAGTAGTGGTAAATCGAAAATTTAAATATTCTTGAGAATACTTACTTGGTTTAATTTTCGGAACTATGCTCGATTGCGCACTTGTTGATGCTTTGTTATCGTTGAATGTTCACTTACGACTTAAAAATTTATCCATGTTTTTTTGTTAATCTACTGAGTAAATACTTAAAATTGTGAATTACAACTAAAGCACAAATTATAAAATGTACATCCAAGTAGATTCGGTAGCTACAGAAGTATCGACTAGACCAAGACTAACTGGAATTCTACGATGTACAGCATTTTTACATGTTTTGCCCGGACGTCCGATAAGTTGCCCAAACTCACGCAGACGTCCAATTGTTTGCCCGGACTCACGCAGACGTTCGCGAGAACGCTAGATGTGCTGGATATGATAAAGAGCAACATAGACTATAAACTATTTTTCTAATGACATTTCTACTTTTAGAAATGGATGATGGAGAAAATATATCTTAAATTAAGTATCATTTTGCAATCTGCTCCAATTTAAAAATTAGCTAAAGGGAAAAAAATAACATAATTACTATTATTACATACTATTACACAATTACATTAATACACATACTATTAATACATTTACTATTACTTAAAAATAATTTGCTTAAAATATATATTATTTAAAAATAACATATACAAAATTTAACACTTATCTTGGTCATTTGTACTGTTTATAATTAAGTTCGTATTGTAGCTTTAGCGCCAAATGCATTATTATTCAATTCAATACATTATTATTGTATAAAGGGATAAAAATTATGATTGAAAATTGGGTCACCAATAGTGAAAGTTTGAGAAGCACTGCAGTAGATGATGATAATGTGTGTACAACACCAATTATGGCAGACAAAGACATTTTGGAGTTTGTTTAAAGCTCACAAAATATTATTGATGCAGATTTCGACGACAAAAATTCAATGAGTAATGTGCAGTTTTTGTGTTTCCAGTCATCCGAAATAAGGAAGGTCATGAAAAGTACGCGCAGTTATTTATACGTACATTTGAATTGTTGTCGTGGCTCAATGCCACCCCTGAGATTACCATCTCTCTGTCTATCTGCAAATATTACTGGATGTGTAGGCGGACTTAAATGATCAAAAGACATAATTGCAAATCAATAGATTTATTGATTCTAATTAACACAAAAGGGTAGAAACACACAATTCAAATTTAAGAGAAACAAAATAGAGTGGAGCACGAAAAGGGGAATTACTACTAGCGGAATAACAGAAGAGCAACTGAATCTAGGAAAGCTTAAACGCGCACAATTACAGCTACGCCACGTACGAATATTCGCAATATCTTAAATTAAATCACTGACCTTATCTTTTACATGGGCTGTTCCGTCGTGATGATTTCTGCCTTTTTACTGGCTGGGGAATGGTTGAAAGATCCACACTCTGTAACACTGATTTTTACAAGCTTCAATCAACTTCTCCTCGCGTAGCTCCACACGTAACCGCTATCTACGAATGTCAACAACTGCGTGCTGACATCACGATCTTTACTTCACTTAACTTCACTCTTCTATCTCTTCACTTTACTTAACTTTTTAACTCGCGAAACCCGAACTTATATAATATATCTTATTTGCATAAATCACACCGGCTCTTGGTGAAGATTGGTTGAAATAGGTAAATTATTTTAGGAAAAAAATAGAGGAGGTTAATCAAAAGACCCTATAGATCCTTCACATGGTGAAATGAATAATAAAATCGACGACATAGAACAATTTGATACTAAAAAGGACAATACAAAGAAAAATACCAGATTATTTTCCAAAAACTCAATAAATGCTTTGTTTTTCAAAAAAAGGGAAAATTTTGTATTAAACTTAATTAAGTTCCTGTGAATATTTTTGTTTCTTTAATTTTTACTAGATATATGCATGTATACATATCTAAGTAAATAAATAGTAGTCTAATAAACTTAATTTTGTTCAATATTTGTTTTTTTAATATCCTGTAACACGAAAAAATATTTCAGTTTGTTCAGTTCCGTGTTAAAGGGTAACTGTATTTCGAAAACATGTATTTCGTATTTCAAATCCTGAATATTAATTCTGTTTAAATAGCAAAGGCAGTTTTAGAATTATTAAAGGGCGTTTAAATCATTCAGCCATGTATTGGGAGTCAGGAAGGGGTGTTCAAAATCTTAGGGGGGGGTGACCGCGATGTCAGGCTGATACATAAAGGGGGAGGGGCAAAGTGATCTAAAGTTTAAGAATCGCTGCTATAGAAGATAATTTTAAATCAATTCTCAGTGTAAAAACTGTTGTTAAAATTTTATAATGTTGGGAATAAAACATTCAAATTTCCCAAAAAAATTCCATACTTGTAACATTGAAAGAAAGAGGAAAAAGACGAAGGCATTCCAGTGCTTTTAATAGAAAAGGTTTCAAAAGAACAAATTTTTCGTACACTAGGCTCATTTTTAAGTTTAAAAGTCCCTTTATAAGGGGTGTGACCCAATGTAATAAAGGGACACGCGGGGAATGGGTTCTTAACTAAGTCCACTAGTTAATTTAAACACTTTTACTGGACAAAACAAACATTAATATACATTACTAGCGAACTATCATTTAGATTACATTTGAAAGGGATCGGAGCGCATGCTCATACGTCCGTACAGTTCGGAAGCTTGGCAATCACTGAAGATTGTTCAAGCCGCTAGAGGGCCTGTAAGTCTTTCTGCTGCTAATAAGGGAAGCGTCAAAGAAAAGGGTGGTTACGCCTTCACTTTTTGTCTAAATATAGTAAAATTGTTCTGGTTTCAGAAATCTGAGAGATTCTTCTTTTCTGATTCAATAGAGGGCAATGTTTCAATAACTTTTACTTAAGTGAGAGACTTCGCAAATATTAATTAAGTTTCGCAAATATTAATTAAGTACAACAGTTGAGGTTATTTTGTAAACGTTTGAAAAATTTGGTATTTTGCTTTTCACGTTACTCTCTCTCTCTCTCTTATCCCACTTGATCGACAGTAAACTCGGATCAAGGCCCACGAAATTCATCGCAGTGAAGGGCTAGATTGTTCGCCTATCGTAAGCCGTAACTTTGAGCACTATACAGGTGGCAGTACGAATTCACTCGGTTCCGCCCCAGTTTTGAGGGAGAACACCCGGGGATAATCAGAGGCTCCTACCTTTTTTCCCCTTCCACCACTTGCGACTTGACAACTATTTAGAACACCCCTATGACGCAAAGGCACTCTACATTTACAAACCTTGTAACATTCGTAATTTACTCTCGGACCCGGCTAGCAGTTTTGAAAGAAGTGAAGGACGACTCGTCATAATAATTTTCAACTATTTACTCAGCACACTAATTATCACAGAAACAATTCAAGTTATCAATTAAGATGAGATGTTCCAATAAAGAGCAGAGGGGATTTCGCTACGAGAGGCGCGAATTCTGAGAAGACTTTGTCGTAGTCTCCCACTACCCCTTTGCATATTATCTATGTTAGGATATGTAGGATTCATAATTAAAGACTACTCAAATAATAAATCACTTATTTATTATTTCTTTAAGACAGAAATCCACAATTAATAATCAACTTTAAGAACAATAAATTATCATGGAGTATTATCAGAATTCAATTATGGACGACGGAATACTAACTGATATCACGAGGGGAATAACACGTACAATCAAACTACACATTTAAATCTAAACTACAAAAGTTACAGACCTGAAATCTTCTTCAGAAGGAACCTGGAACTAGTAGAATTTAGGAAGTGGCTATAATCTAGGATATCTTCAATAACTTCTGAACCGCCTTAATGAATCTTTTTCAATAATCTTCTTTCCTCTATCAAATTTCACTTCATTAAACTAAATGCTTAGAAACACCTTCTTAGGCAACCACGTAGTTTACTTTTCAATCCCAAACACGGAGTTCTACTCTATCAAACCGCTTAGTCATCCTCTCTCAAACCGCTTAGTCATCCTCATCTCTTCATTTCATTTCTCCCTTTTATATCTCTTTCGAACTCGCTAAACCCGAAACTATCTTATTTACATAAGTCACACTTTAAGCTCTCAGTGGGGATTGGTCAAAATAAATACAATTTAAAGTTTTTAAGAGAAGGTTAGTGAAACGCGTAAGCACCCGTCACAACTTCTATTAAATTGATTCCCCTTTTATGCATCAAAATCCACTACTTTAATATTTGATTTACAATTTAGCTAAGGGGACCAATCGTCACTTAAATATCTTCAACTATTTAATGCCCGAAACGCGCTATCAATGAAACTAATACGCGATCGGTAGATATCTTTCCTTATCGTCAGCTTCACACTATTTCAATCTCCAGGCAACTCCGTGTATTCATCTATTCTCTTCTATCTAACTCCCTAGCTAGAAAACCTATACAATTTATAATTGACTTAATCTGCACATCACGGTTTCTTCTTCCTAAAGAGTTGTTGTGATTCGTATCCCAAAGATTTCCCAATTGGGTTAGTGGAAAGACGCGTATAGATCCGTCACAACCTCCATGCCTTCTTCGCGATTCGAACATAGTCCCAACTGCACAGCAGTCAGTGTTACTAACTACTATACCGGAGGGGAGGGGTGATTTCCATGATGTTTTAGTACAATCTATACTCCTATTCAATGTAACCGTTTGATATTTAACTTGCGCTACAATAATAGGAGTCAGTTTCGGACGTAATAGTATTAGATTACTAAAAGCGTGCGCGGTCAATATATCAATCAATTTCAAAACTGATGACGCTGCATTTTTGTTTGTTTGTTTGTGAAATGCATCCTTTATTTTAATATAAAAGAGCTGACTGCACTGGAAAAGCACTGATTACATTTCATGTCTCTCATGATTTAAAAAAGCGGGTTAAATCTCCTTTCAATAAAAGTTATTTGTAATTGTGTAAAGTTATGGTCAGCAAAATTATTCCTTTAAATAAATACATAGTTTTATGTAATTCGTTAAAGTAAAGTGTTTCATGTATGTAAATTACACGTTTAGAAATCCATTTCCTTAGAACATTTAAAAAGTATTACGCTTAAATACGCAATACAAAAGTTGTGTAGTCAGCTGTTTCATTTGTAAATGGGATTTTTTGATTAAATATAAAATAGCGCGTTCATAAAAATATTTATAATATTTATATAAAAAAATTTGACACCATGTAATGTGTAGCATCATTTATTTAAAATTTTTAAATACATCTGGCCTTGAAAACGCACCCATTTAGAAATCTTCTATTTCCCCCTCAAAATAAGTAAGCTGAATGAGATCCTAAAAAATCAATCAATTGCTTTAAGACGAATTTACTCTTAATAAAACATTCTTGGCTGGACAACTTCATTGTAGAAAAAAATATTAGAATTAGGCTTAACGAAACACAAGTTAACATATCCAGAACCGAAGCAAAATATTCTTAATGTGACTAGACGAATTAACTATTTAAAGCCTTCGATCATGTGATCATTTTCAATCAGTTACACTTGTTGCCACTAAGTAATTATACAAATCAAAAATTTTTAGTGTTGATATTAAATAGATCTCTAAAGTTATGTATATTTGGCAGCTATAGTAATAAATAAATCCAATTTATAAAAAAAATCTAAGTATTTTTTTTCGGAATATTAATGTGTATTATTTTTAATCTTTATTCAATATATATTAACTTACATTTTTTCTGCCCATTTAATTATTTCAATATAATTTTTCAGTTCAACTAGTCAGTAAGAAAAAAAAAGACGTATTTTAGTTAAATTACTTGCGAGAATTGGTCTCTTGGGTTTCCTTCATTTACAGGAGTTAAAAATGATTGCTATATTTTTTTACAATATTTCTCTGTGATTACAGTAAGAAATAAATCAAATTTATCTGAAATTGTCTCAGAAGCTCTATCAGGAGAGCAAATATTTTGTATATCGAACTTTAAGGTATCCGACTACTTAAGACAAATTAAAAAAAAAAATGGAGATATGGGGATTATTTTGTTGTTTTTAGATTTGTTTAGCACATTTTAAGAAAAACGTGCTAAAGTTAAGAATAGGAAAAGAAATTATTATTACTTAAATGGGAAAAAATGCTTAAAAATTGACAAAGAATAACATAAACGCGGCCCATTCTGTACCAAAAAGTTATGAACAAATTTTAAATTTTTAAATTCTGATGTGTTGCTATGTTATTCATTTTTGAAATGACCTTCAGAATAAGAGGTATTTTAATTTTTACAAAAGTTAGAGTACTTAATCTTAGTTATTATGTGAAATTGCTTAAAAAATGATTATATTAGCATAAGGGACTGTAAATATTGTAAGAAAACAGCGATTGATAAATCCGAAGGTTAACTATTCTACTATTATACAGAACATACACAAAAAAATTTCAGTTAATTATTTTCAAAACCTTTTGAGCAATCGTTGACCCCGTTTTAGCATTTTGAGTAAAACGCGTTTTAAGGTATGACATCTTGCTAGAAGTAATGACATCTACTTTTACTCAAACACTTATAGTCTTTGTTCAAGATAACGGGAAATAATATACTTGGCCTTTTTATAAAGCTAATAAGAAGGTCTATAAAAAAAATCAGAAAAAAATTGTCAGTTTTTGGCAAAATTCACGATTTTAGGGTAGTCGGATACCATAAATGACAAGTCATGCAATTAGTCATGCATTAGGATTAAAATTCAAATTAACGATGATAAGTATTTGTAGCAAATAAAAACGAAGATATGAGTACAAAATGAAATAAAATAAAAAATGTGTCATCAGTTTAATTCTTAAAAAAGTCAGAAAGTTACAGATTAAAGCTATTTTTTATGCTTTTCGGTAATTCCATAATATATATTTCAAAAATCATAAAAACATACTCTGTTTTTGTTTTTCGATTACCTTTTATGTCTATTTTTATATTCAATTTTAAATGAATTGGAAAATGAACACAAATCTATTTTATGTGCAAGTGTATTAAAAAATTTATATAAAACGTAGAATTTCTTTCGAAGCTTCCTTATTTTTGCAGCGAAACTGTACTCAAAATTCCCCTTTCACTAATTCGAATGGCAAATGAAAATTTTTTAAAATTTACGTGTTCTCTGAATTTGTATTTTGTTCTTTCTATTAAACTGATCAGAATGATCTTTCATACAAAATTTAAGAGCACATGTTTTTACACCACTTTCCTGTTTTTAAAATTTAAATATAATTCATCTATATATACAGTGAAACTTTTAAGTTTTCCAAGAAATACGTTTTGAGAATTTTGAAAATACAAAAACAATTTATAATTTTCAGAATATATTTTTATTGCACTTAATAATGCAGTTATGCATTCTATTTGTTGACATAAAATACTTTTCATCTTTAATGGTGCCCGTGATGATGGTGGTGACCATGGTGATGATCATGCCCGTGGTGATGATCGTGATGATGCCCATGATGGTGGTCGTGATGATGGTCGTGGTGGTGATCATGATGATGATCATGATGGTGATCGTGGTGGTGATCATGATGGTGACCGTGATCATGGTGATGATGATGTCCGTGGTCGTGATGATGTCCATGATGATGATGACGAGCCTCTACCTCCGGAATAGGATTTCCAGATGCATTAGAAATCAACAGCATGGTGCAGACTGAAGCAAGAATAACAAGAGAAGTATTCTGGAAATAATAAAGTAAAATAAATAATTACTTAAGTTATCCGACTATGTGAGACAACTTTTTTTTAAAAATGGGGATATGGGGATTTTTTTTTGTGGTTTTTAGATTTGTTTAGTACATTTTATGAAAAATATGCTAAAATTAAGAAAAAAAGAAATTATTATTACTAAAATGGGTGAAAATTTACAAAAAAATAACAAAAGGGCCCTTTTTGTACCAAAAATTTATGAAAAATTTTCAATCCTGATGTGTTGCTATGTTATTCATTTTTGAAATGACCTTTAGGATAAGAGATATATTATTTTTTACAAAAACTAGAACACTTTATTTTAGTTATTACACGAAATTGCTTAAAATAACAGTGATTATATTGTATCTAATATATTTTTTTCAAAAACTAATTAATTAAATTAAAGATGAAAAAATAGTAACAAAAATATAGTCCAACAGCATATATAGAAAGGAAACTCGTTCACTGCGTTTCTGTAACTCAATGGATAGCGAGTGAGAGAATATTAACGTCGCACTGATTAGCAACACGAGGGCTTTTGGCGACGGTCCGCGTAATTTTGAACCATGGTCAAGTGACGCGGACGACTCCTGAGCTGGCACCCCCTCTCCTAACTACCACACCACACCAACGGGAGGACGTTTGTGCTCTCGACAGATTTAACGTGCATCTCTCCCTACACGGCGGATCTTTAGTGGTACTAGGATCGAACTCATGACACGCTAGTCATGATCCGATGCCTAGACCACTCTGCCACCGCGGCCACTCTCAATGGATAGCGCTTGGACTTCTAATTCAGAGGTCGTAGGTTCGAATCCCACCTGAAATGGCCTAATTTCTGAAAATGTGGTTTATTTTTACTATACTATTTTATACGAATAATTAAATTTAATTAATGAATAAATAGTAACAAACAAACAAAATAGTCCTACACCATATGTAGAAAGGAAAATGGGGAAAATTGTAAGGAAAATCGCTTTCTCTATTTTGTCACTTAATATTGGGATTCTGTCATATGTATATACATATTTATATTAATTGTAACTATTTAATAAAAAGTAACTAAAATTAAATTTTTTTTGTTGACCTAGTAGGAGTTGATTTAATTTTTTGTATTACTTTTTTGTATTTAACTTTTCGAAAAATCGTTATATCGAGTAAAGTTACATCAAAATATTATTTTTTAATTAAAAGCTTGTTTATTAAAAACATTTGAATTCAATGTTCTTCTTATTGTAGTGATTTTGAAATTCATCTTCATTTAAAAATATTTTGATATGTTTCAATTTTAAATCGTAGAAAAAGGTACGAAACTCCTCTAAAAAGCATTTATTCGTTTCATGAATTTACCTGAGCGAAGTTTATTGTTCCTAAATATAATTGTACAAATTTTAATATGTATGCAAAATTCAGATTATTATGACAGATTTATAATAATTATGCAACACATAGATTATATAACAGATTTAGTACAAATAGCTATATAAAATATGTTCCATAGGATTGATTTTTTTGTAAAATTATTGTTATGTTATCTTTTATATACTTACTTCTTGCATTGAGCTGATTGTTTTCAAAATTTAAATTTAAATTTATGTATTAAAATAAAATGAAGCAAATTTTGTCACATGAAACGAAAATAGACACTCCACTGAAATTAGTTATTAAAAAGATCTAATTTAGAATAGTTTTGCAAGTTACACAAGTTATCTTTTTTTTTATAAAATAACTCACATCTTAGGAAAATTATTAATATTCTTTTAAAAGAATTATTAAAAAATTTTATATTTTTGTTTCTAAAAAAAGCAGGAAAATTTATAAAAATCAAATATATAATCATTTACTTATGATTTAATTTATTTTATGAACTAAATAATAATTTATATTGGTAAAAATAAATTAAAATCGCCTTTAAAATAGGGTTAGAGATTTTAAAAAAGTGGAATACTCACCATAGTGCAATAGAATCACCTTTCTTCAAATCAAGACTAAAGTTACTGGCGAGCTGAAGCTCAAGAATGCTTGAAAATCTATTCGATTGTTTTCTCAATGATGCTGAATAGTTTCCGAATTCTATTTATATACTATTTACAACTGTTAGTGAGCATAAAGATGTTAAAACAGTACTTGGATTTTCACGCCCCAGTAGTTGTGACCGCCAAAAACTGAGAAAAAAGATATTACTGAAAGAATTAAAGTTTTTTCCTCTGTGATGCCATGGAAACAATAGTTTTACTTTCTCAGAATATAATTAATTGCCTCTGAATGCATGATTCTATACTCCCGCAGTTATAGCAGAAATGATAAGGTTGGTTTCTCTGAAACATTTTGTATGAAACAAAAGATACTATTAACAATACGTTTTTCAGAAGATTTTTTTTACCAACTTATATTAAACAACTTGCAAATTAAGATTTTAATTTAAATTTGAAAAGATATTTGAGTTAGACCTAGCTACGATATTAAAATAAATTATAAAAAAGTGTAATTTTGAAATATGACCTCAAATATAACCTCACATGAGAAATTTTTGAGCTCCAGTTTGTTTTAATATGTTATATTCTTATAAATATATATAAGAATATAACCATATATATATATAATTTATATATATATTTAAGTAAACTGACACAGGATTTTTTCAAGAGGAGGGGGGGGGGTCCATGTTCAAAGGTCCACCATTCTCGTATCATACCCCAATATGCCGACAAACATATTCTTTTGATTTTGTCGGTTGTCGGGAACAAAAAAACAATAAAAAATAAATTATTGAATAGATAATTAGAACAAATTAAAATAGTAAATTATTATTAACAAATAATTAAATTTTACGTTCTATATACGCAGGATTATAATCAATAAAAAATCAAGGAAGGTAAGGGGGAAGGGAATCCAGACCCGTGGATCCCCTCTTGTGTGCTGAAGGGAATCCGGATCCATTCTTGTGTAAACCACTGCCCAAGAATTTATATAATGAAATTAATAGTGAATTAGTTATGACGATATTTTTCCATCAGCAATTTGGGACATCCTTTTGTATGAAGAATTTGTAGACCTCTTTAGGAATTTCCAGAAAACTTTATAACTAAATTCAAATATAAATGGAGAAATCATTTAACAATAAATCAAAAAGAATTCGATTTTTCACAAAATTAACTCCAATAAATAACTGTATACACTGGTGTCCAAAAGTTAAGCATAATTGATAATTATGTGAATTAAGAAGAACTGTAAATCAGAATGACGGGAAACGTGATATGCGAGTGTAAAATGGTTATAAAATAAGGAAGCAAATCAAAAGAATGATAATAATTAATTTTACTATCCAAAGTAGCAGTTTGAAAGAAAACTGAGCATAGCAAGGATTCACACTTTAAAGAAAAAATGAAAGAAAACATTAAATAAAATACTGATGCTATGAGACGATGAATGAGTTGTGGGCTCAAACGGTTCCAATCTTCTTGGAGAGCTCTCTTCAGTTCTGTAATGGAGCTTGGTGGGTCCAAAAGGGCTGAAGTTTGTCTCCCGAGCATATCCTATACATGCTCGATAGGCTTTAAATCAAAGGAGTTCGCAGGCCACGACATGTTCTGGATGTTTTCCGTTTCAAGGAAGTCATCAATCAGCACCCCTCGGTTACATGGCGCATTATCATCCATGAATATGAAGTCAGGACCGACAGCACCTCGAAACAGGCGAACATAAGGCTCAAGAACTTCGTCTCTGTATCTTTCAGCAGTCACAGTCCCCTTGTCAAAGAAATGAAGGTCTGTGCGACCGTCCATCATGATGCCTGCCCACACCCATTACTCCCCTTGATGGAAAATGATGTCTTTCCGTTATGTTTCTTGGTTCAAAACGTGTTCCACGTTCTCTACATATCGTTACTCGCCGAGAATTACTACTCAGACTAAACCGGGACTCGTCACTGAACATCACATTCGCCCACTCTCCCACACTCCAATGTTGATATTTCAAACTCCAGTTCAAACAAGCGCGTTTATGCGCAGACGTGAGGGGAATGCAAACTGCTGGTCTTCAGGCATACAGGCCAACATGATTGAGTCTCCTGTAAACAGTTTGTCTCGAAATTCGTATTCCTGTGGCGACTGTGAGCGCCGAACCCAGTGCTCTGGCAGTACTGCCCCTCTGACGTCGCGCACTTATTACCAGATATCGGTCTTGGCGAGGGGTTGTGACTCTTGGTCGACCTGATACTGGTTGTCGGGTAACATCTCCCGTTCTTTGAAACCTCTGCCACAGTCTTGAGATCACAGGCTGGTCCACATTCAGAATTCGAGACACTTCGGTTTGTGATCGTGAGGATTCCAGCATTCCAACGATTCTTCTTTCGTAAACGTGTTCAATTGGCGTTTTTGTGACATCTTTCACCTTGTTTATGGTTAACAACGTTCCTTCTCACAGCAGTTGCATGAAACTTGTCTGAACTGCCTATGCTGCGTGAATTGGTTTCTCCGCGTTCCGACATACGCCGGTGTTTCGCGTAAGACGTAGTCGACTGAAAAGTTTTGCATAAACCCAATGTTTCTTCTTCACCCAATTAATATCCGCAAGAAATTTGGAATAATTTTACGAATATTTACTCCATGTTTTTTGCATTTTACGATTTATGCTTAACTTTTGGACACCAGCGTAAAATTTTATGTCACCCACATCCGGTATAGTGGTTAGCGACTCTGACAGCTGTGCCGTATGGCCTGAATTTGGATCCCGGGGAAGGCATAGATGTTTATAAATGTATAGTGCCTTTGCGGCATGGGGGGTACTCTAAATAGCCGTCGAGCAGCAAGTCCTCTCATGAGCTTGGTGGAAAGGGAAGAGAGGTGGGAGCCCCATTGACCTCTCCTATGGTATTCTCCTTCAAAATTGGTGCTGAACCGAACAAAATCCTACTGTCACCCATATGGTTCCCTATGCTACGGCTAATGACAGGCGTACAACTGGTCCTTTGCCGCGATGAACTTCCTGCTCGACCTGACATTTTCAGACAAGTGGCATAAAAAACAACAACATTTGATTTTATTATACAAATGATTTAATATTTCTACTTGAGTTAAAATTTGGAATATTTCTTATAGATACTAATTGCAAGCTAAATAGAATGCCAACCCTTAGGCTCCTGGTAATCTTTAAATGATTTAAAAGTTATCGCAATAAAATGAGTAGGTTTAAAATATGTTCAACAACTTTGTCCATATTACTACTGTTTAAGTTTCTGACATGGAATATCAATGTTTCATGATCTGTACTTCTTTACTTCACAATTTTTATTATATATTTTGTTGAAAATGATATGCTTTATGTGTTTAATATTACTAATATCGTTAGTAGCATAAAAATGTTATAAAAATGCTATACCATACACACATCCTTAACTTGTATATTTAAGGTTACTAACAACGTTCGGAAACATGAATTTGTAAAAGGATTCAAATGAATAACCTTTTTCATATTTAGTGTCACTTAAATTAGAATATACCACAAAAATTGTTTTAAAAATATTCTTCATCTTTACAACCGGTTACCGGCCAAGGGTGTCTCAGTCAGCTTACACCATCTTGATCTATACGATGTTATAATCTTCCATCGATGACTCCCGAATCCTTCAACCACTTTTTTACTTCATCCAACTACCTTGTTCTCGGGGGCTATGGGTAGCCTAGTGGTTAGAGCATCGGACGCCAAACCGGAAGGCCTGGGTTCGTATGCCCGATGCCACCAAATATCAGCCGAGCGCACACGGTATTTCATGCTAGTTAAATCAGTCGGTCCGAATGGTGTTTTATATCTATTGTGAGCAAAATCGTACTGTCACCTTCATGGGCTCAAAGCTTCGACTAATGACAGGCGTATCTGTAGCCCGTAGCCATGATGAATTTCGTGGGCCTTGACCTGACTACGTCAGACAAGTGGTACAAGTAACAACAGTAACCTTGTTCTCGATTTTCCACTTCTCCTTTTTCCCTCTGGAGTTTGGAAAGTTATTTTCTTCACAGGATTTTCATCACTATATCGAAATTCATGTCCCAGCTACCTTATTTGGGAAGTCTTGATCACTTTGACTATGGTTGGGTTCCCTGTATTTTGATTGAAGTTCAAGGTTGTATCGTATTCTCCAGATTCCGTTTTTTCTCTAACTGCCCCAAAAATTTTCCTCAAGATTTATCTCTCGAAAGTCGTCAGTTTCTCTTCGTCTTCTTTGTTTATTGTCCAGCATTCTATGCCATATAAAACAATTGGTCTTATTGTATATTAGTTTTGCTACTTATGTATTTAGATTTAAACTGGTTGGATTAAAAATATTATACTACTATAAAAAATTATTTAAATTTAATATTTTTGAAAGAGAAAATGAAAACAAAATTTTATATTTCTCAAACATTTTCCTTTCACGGAAAATGCATTTTACAATAAAAATAGTTTTCTCATGAATACTAAAATCAGTGGCGCAACAGCCCATGAGGGCCAAGGCCTGCTGTGCTCATCCCAGTTTATGTAACCATTGGGCGCTGAAGTGCACGAGCAGATGTCCGATCAAGTGGTCAGTCTTAAGCGAAACCCACAGTGTTTAATCCCCAAGCAAACTTGGTACTCACTTATCGATTCACTGAAGAGATGCAAGGCTGAGTCGACCTGACTGAGCCTGAGGAGAGAACCCCGGACCTGTGGTGTAGAAACGCGATACGCTGCCACTCGGGCAGTGAGACTTTTCTTTATATACAGCTGAGACTTTTCTATAGAGCCGGAATTAGGAATTTAGAAAATTTCACATTATTTTCAGAGTTACCATCAATGAAATTAATAACAGGTTTTTTTAAATAAAATTTCCCTCCTCTCCTCTCTTTCTCTGATACATTGAAATATGAATAAACCCCCTTCTAAATTTCAAAATCTTAGTTCAAGCTCTCTATAGAAATCTTAGCTGTAGATAGGCAAGATATTATTATCATAGAAAAATTTGCCGGAACAGGAGAATGTTTTGAAACTTTATCATTTTGTCTTCATTTTTTGACAAAAAATTGCATTTAAATAATTTTTAATTGTAAAAATACTCTTAAAACAAATTTATATGTGTATTCTGATTCAGGTGACATGAATGATTAAAAACAAATCATTTATACGTTTTTGCAAAATCACGGTTCCTAACACATTGTCAGATACCACACACACACACACAAATACAATTTTAAATTAAAAAAAAATAAATTTAAAAATGTTTTTAGAATCACTACTAATGTGAAGTATTTTCCTAAAAACTTCTGATACTGATTAAAAAGATAACTACTAATATAATATATTTATTATAATTTTCTTTAACAATTTTTTCTCATTAATATAACATTTTTTGGGTTTATTTATTTATTTATTAATTTTGTATTTTTGTGACAGTAACAAAAGTACATAAGAATTAATACTTAATCGCATGTGTTTATTATATATAATCCCATTTATCGACTCATAATCTTAGAAATCTCGCTTTGGAAAATCAACATCGAATATAGAAATAATTAAGTGTATCATTTTTTTCTTGAGTGATAATAATTGAGGATCGACTAATGGATCTGAATTATAAACAAAATAATCAGAAATTTCCCCTACATTCGATCAGTCATTAATGAAATAGGAGTTTTCATCATAACGGGAGAGCAGAATTCGTCGTATTTAAACCAAGTAACATTCTTATTTATTAGATAAAACTCAGTTATTTCGTTAAATAGGAATTCGCTAAAAATACCCTCTGTTTTACTAAATTTGAATTTATTACACTTACACCATTGTGCATGTCATTCTAATTATATTCACTTCCCATCTTTTTCCTGTACTTTTTTTTGTAAGAGACTTTAAAACTGTTGAGTTTAAGCAACCGTAATCAAAATTGTTATTATATCAAAAACTTAAAATAAAAAGAATTCTGAAACAATTTTGTTTTTCTGAAAATATCAGAGCATTCATGTAATATGAGCATAAATCTTTGAACCATGAATTAACAGAAGTTATTATTTTCTTAGTCATGTTGTCGCTATAATTTTTATTAAAATCTTATCAAATTATTCTCTTCTGTTTACTTTAAAATCTATAAATTGAAGAAATCTTTGAACAAAATTTTGTCGTAATGGATTCATAAGAGCTTTCAAAATAAGCAAAGCTTCAAAGTTAAGTGTTCGAATTGTGTCAATTAATATTCCGTTTTGAATAATTATTTATTTTTTGAGTCTGCTGCATTATTTAAATTTTTTAAAATAAATTTTTAAATTATCCGATTGTCCTAAAATTGTGAATTTTACCGAAAATTGGCAAATTTTTTTTATGATTTTATTTTGTAGGCCACCTTATTAGCTTTATAAAAATACCAAGTTTCACTAGAACAAAAACTACAAGTGTTTTAGCAAAAGCAGATGCCATTACTTTAAGCAAGATGTCATATTTCAAAACGCGTTTTACTCGATATGTGTTTTGTTGAAAATACTCAAACGGGGACAGCGACTGCTAAAAAAGTTTTGAAAATAAGTAACTGAAATTTCTGTGTATGATCTGTATAATAGTAGAAGTGTTTTAACCTTCAGATTTACCAATTACTGTTTTATTACAAAATTTACAGTCCCTTATGTTAATATAATTACTATTTTTTTTAAGGAATTTCATGTAATAAGCACCAAGAACTAAGATTAAGTCTCCAGTTTATGATAAAACTAAAATATCTCTTATCCTGAAAGTCATTTCAAAAATGAATAACATAGCAACAAATCAGAATTGAAAAATTGTAAATTTGTTCAGAAACTTTTGGTACAAAATGGGTCCCGTTTATGTTATTTTTTGTAAATTTTTACCCAAGTTTTCCCATTTTAGTAATAATAATTTCTTTTTCTCTTCTTAATTTTAGCATATTTTTCTTAAAATGTGCAAAAAAATCCAAAAACAACAACAACGAAAATCCCCATATCTCCATTTTTTAAAAAAATGGTTTCGCAAGAAATCGGATACCTTAATTATAATTTTTTTTACGATTTGATTAATACTAGATTAATAGTAATAAATTTCCGGGTCAATAATTCCATTGAATATTTTGAAGCTAAAAGCGTGTGAAAACAATTAGGACATTTAATTTTCTTTAAAAAAAGAGCTCTCACGTTTCTAAACACGTTGTGCGATTAGAGAATCTCGAATTTATATTGCAGTTAATTGTGATGATATTTTGCAATACAAACATTTCTATTCTTATTCAATGTGTTAACAAATGACATTTATTCTAACCATTTTTTTTCTCTGACTTCTTGACGGTCAATTGATTTTACTGGAGCGTGAAAACCCAAGTACTGCTGGAAAATCTTTACGCCCGTCAACAATAGAATTAGAATATAAATAGAATCCAGTAAACTACCCATACTCATTGAGAAAACAATTGAATAGATTTTCAAACATTTTTGAGCTTCAGCTCAGCGGTAATTTTTGCTTTGATTTGAAGAAAGTGTTTATACCTCACAATGGTAAGTGTTCACCTTCAAAAGCACTAAATATATTTTAAAATATTTCAAATATGCATGGAATTAATATATTATAATATGTAATTAATAAAATAATTATTTAAAATTATTTATGCATTTTAGTTTTAATTTTAACTGAAACCTTATATAACTCAAAGAATATTAATATTGCTCATTTTTATACAGAAATGAGATTTGCAATAGATGTATACATTTAAAAATATTTTCGCTCATTTTCCCCCTTATATATAAAATAAGACTTTTCTTGAGCTTCAGTATCTTAACATCAATTAATAGTTTACACCTCAGAATTAGTTTTTACTAACTAGAACTAGTTAACTCAGAACTAGTTAACACCTTTCTAATTTTTTAAAATTACATTTTTCTTATGTGGACACAGTACGATTCAATTGACAAAAATCGGTCAAAAATTCAAATGTAATTTTTTTAATCTAAATTATTCTTTATATATCTTTCTATAACTTAACAAAATTTGAAAGCTCTTAACTAAAAAGACGCAGAATTATATATATATGATAGCTTTTACGTTCGTTTTTATTCTCATCCCTAAGGCAAATGAAAACTTTAAACTTACTTATCTCGGAAAAATAAGAAAAATTAGTTTGTCTTCAATTAAAATGCTAAGCTTTTTTCCTATTGTGCCTAATGCTTTGAATTTTTTTTATCTATTGCCGATAGTACATGTAACAAAAGTTGGTATGCATTTTTGAATCAAAGCAATACTTATTTTTTAAAAAATAATTAAACTCAGAATTTATACATTTTTTAAAGAATTTTCAATAAGCATTCATACGCATAAGTATTGTACGAATATCAATCACGTTATCGCAAAACCCATGCCAACTTTTGTTATAAATAGTTTGAATCACTTGTAAATCAAATTTCATGCGTGTACGTAAATTTTTTTGTAGGAGGTTCAGCATTTTAAAATCAATTCATAAGTTTCAAGCTTTCTCTTAAAAAATTAAATGGTTAGCTTTTTATGAAATTTTGAGCACAAAATCTGTTTTACATCATCATACACATAGAAGGCAATCAAAACAATTATGAAAATCATTAAATTAAAATTTTTTGTGTAAATCGTACCATGTCTCCCTTAAGATATTTTATTAATTTATTTACTTTAAGTTGATGCCTAATTTTACTCTTCAAGCGGAGAGTATTGTGAAATTATAGAGTACATTGTAGAACTCTATTTAGTTCTTAATATGTTTTAAGATCATAGAGTTCGAAGAATTTAAATTAAAGTCAGGCTTCGTAACGTAGTTCAAAAATAACATCAAGATATGTTGTATATGTAGTTTCTATATTTTACATTTTTATTCTATGTAGATTCTACAACTACTTTAATACAAAAGAATGGCTTTTAAAAACCACAAAAATCTTACTTTGGAATCTTTTATTATAATTCCATATTTGCAATCTCAAATAAAAATTTTTATTCCATAGAAGTATGTACAACCTTAGAGATTCATTTCAAAAAATGAATTAAAAAAAATTAAAGTTCTCAGATATGTTTATTACCTATTTAATTATTTTCAGAATACTTCTCTTGTTATCCTCGCTGCAATCTGCGCCATGCTGTTGATCTCAAATGTATCCGGAAATCCTGTTCCGGAGGTAGAGGCTCGTCATCATCATCACGGACATCACCACGATCATGGACATCATCATCATCATGATCATGGACACCATCACGATCATCATCATGATCATCATCATGACCATCATCACGACCATCATCATGACCACCACCATGGGCATCATCATGATCATCATCACGGGCATCACCATCATCACGGTCATCATCATCACCATGGTCATCATTGAAACGTAGAAGAGTATTCCATTTTCATGTAAACAGTGTATTTGTAATATGAAATGCAATAAATATGTATTTCGGAAGAAATGGCCATAATTTTATTTATTTTTATGACATTACTTACAGAAATTTTCTCGAACTACAAACATACATTACAAATTTTAATTCATAAGGAGATGCACTTCTGTATTTTGGAAAGTTTTTAATATTTTGAATTAAACTGATAACATATTTTTCCTTTTATTATTTCGGATGTTAACTTCGTCTTTACACGTTACAAATATCAATTATTATCAATTTAAAACTTTAATTTTTTTTTTGTCTTTCGTGATTTAACTTTTTTGTGCGTATATTTAAAAAGTCTTGATGATTATTTTGAATATCACAGTTATTTTTGTTCTCCAATATGATTCGCAGATTCTTATGAAAATGAGAAGGAATGTTTCTTGTAATTATAACTGTTATTATTGAAATTTTAATATAAAGATTCAAATGTTTAAAAATAAAGAAAATACTTAACTTGCAGGATATAAATTTTTATTAGCATTACAAGGAGTGGCTTTACAGGAGATAATTTTTATTAGCATTACTTTGAATTACAGAATAGTCAAGCATAATTTTGAAATTTTTAAACTGGTTCCTGAAAATTTCACTTGCAAACGGGCTGAAAGAGAAAAAAAATATTTATATAATACTTTAAGTATCAAAATAATCTGTTTATTAATATTACAACTCAAAATCTCGATAATTTTAAAATGACTATTATGACTCTACGTCATTTAAAAAAAAATATTACGCTTGTCTAATTATTAAGGAAACAAAGATGTTTTAAAGGAACAATTTATTCTTCAATTACATGTCGTATATACATGCTTTTTCTTTTGTTGTGTACTGGTGTATTTTGTTTCTTTTGTATGTAAAGCACATCGGAAATTATTAAACAATATAACAATGAATACTTTTATAATAACAAAAATGATATAGCTAATAAAATATAAATAATCTCCAGGAGCAAAAAAACTAATAGTGAAAGTAGAAATGAGGATAAATAATTGAATAAAATAATGAAAAAATTTGTAATTCTGAAAAAAACATCAAGCATATTCAGGTATCCGAACACGTTGAAAATATCCAAATTCGTCAAGACAGACATTTTTGTTTTTTTATTTTATTGAATAGAGGTATTTTTTGGTTTTACAAAACATACTTTATTTTGTTTCTACGCTACCAAGAGACCAAGTTACAATCCATTTTATAAAGCTAGAAAAACTGGAATTAGGTCTTTGATCTACCAGAAGTGGGTATTTAAATTGCTCAAAATCTATCATGGCGAGTCTGATAACTCAAAATATTACGAATGTATTTCTATAAAACTGTTTGAACCTGATATTTATGTTATTTTCTAGAGAATGTACTAAAATATTTTATATTGTATGAATAATTTCTGAGTTATGTCTTGTTATTTAAATAATGGTCTCATAAAGAATGTAACATTTCTTATAATGTTTATTCAATCAGCTCTAAAATTTTCAAATTTTAATAAAACATTAAAATTTTAGTAAATTTTCTAGATACATCTAATTTGTTTTAGTAATATTTTTACTAATATAAGTTTATTACTTTTTTCTCTAACTGCTTTGAAGTTTTTCAAAAATATTGCTAAAATTTCGCTTATAATTGTGATTTTTTTAAATTTCAGGTAATTTATTTTAATATTAAAAAATTAGTATTTTTTGGCATTGAGTCCTAAAAAAAAGCACATTTATAATCTTTAAATATGCTATTTTATTAAAAAGTACTCCGAACGTGTTCGGGATACCTTAAATATTTCATGTTTGATCTTAACAAAAATGAAACAACTCTGTCAATAATATTATTTTAACGATGACTTTCAGGATAGTCAAGCTATATAAATTATCAAAGATATTAACAAATTCAAAATTCGTAAAAAAACACTCAGGAGGCTCTAAGTTCCTTCACGAGGGATAATAATTGTTTTAATTAAATTCAAATATTTTTCTGAATCACCGGGAAAAATAAAAGAATTTTTAAAACATTTTTAGGAGATTACAAAGGATGCACCGAAAGTAAGTTTTGTCATTTTTTTTTTTGACACGGTAACTTTATTGCCGAAAAAGAACATACCAAGGCAGCATGAACTACACATCTTGCACTACTTTACAACATAGTCGTCTCCGAGATTGAGGCATTTGTCACAGCATGGCATCAGTTCGAAAAAATTACTTTGGTAAAACTCGGTGATCGCGATGCAAGGAACTGCTGTACATGAAACGAGCTCCATCTCAGTATTGTTTCGGAAGAAATTTTTCCTCCCTGGTGAATTGGGATGCTTCCACGCCCTTGAAATGGCCTTAATTTTTGGGGTAAAGTGTCATCACCTGTGAGATTTTTGAAAATGGACATTTCCCTCGCGGTGTACCGCATCAAGTGATTGAGTTTGATTCTCATTCTTGCACTCTTTCGATCCAGGGTCAGGTTTCTTGACAAACATCTTGCAGAAATTTTTCGATAACCCCACATACATGGGACATATAATAGGCCTTAGAATGAACAATACGCAGTGTACACGTTTGTAACGGGTTTTTCATCGTACCTCCTAATAATCCTCTTGGGTAAAATCTTTCTTTAAATGTTATTCATTTGAAAACTTTCCCCAAAGAAGAAGACGCGATCTATGTAAATTATGTCGTAAATTTAAGCATTAAATTTCGGGATCGACGAGAGAGAGAGGTTAGAAGTTAAATGATAGTGGTGAGGATTAACGTATGGTAAAAGAAAGGTAAACGGAAGTGTGTTCAGTAGATTATCTACTTAATATTTGACGATTTGTCATTTAGATAAATCGGATTAGTTTTGGCTTGAAGTAGTTTAACTTTGAACGTATCTTCGATTATTGGAATGTATACGGATACGGCATTCCAAAAGTAAGTTATTAAGTTTTATAACTAAGTTTACTTATAACGTCTTCCTCGCTCTTGTTCCCCTATTGATTAAGTGGTGCATTTCCTAATCTTGGATAGTTCAAGTTTCTTAGGTTGTTGAGGCTTGTAAATAAATTGTGTTTGTTTTGACTATGGCTAATCTTCCTTCTAACTCTCGTACAGTGATGGATGGGATAGTCCATCGTTCACAACGTCACTCTAGCACCTTGACCTGCTTTGTAGCAATGTTGTTTTCATTTGTGAATGTGGACGGACGCCCATTTCAACCTTCATCCTCCACAATCTGCCTTCCTTCACCGAACATGCAACACAACTCTAGCTAACAACTCACAGAACAACCCTATTCACGGTCTGGAAGCGTTCTTGTGAGACAGACACATTAGTACCACGTGCTCTTTCATACCGATATACAGCACGAACTTCCATTGGCAGCTCACGTTTGTTTGCCATCATGATTTATACCAGGGCTTCGAACCGAAAACCAGAAAAAATTGTAATTTTGGTCGGAACGAAAACCGGACCTAAGCCGAAAAAAAAATATCGGTTTATTTCGGTTCGAAATATCTTCAGTCATTTTGTTACTGTTATCAATATTTATATTATTCTGCTATTGTTATCAATGTTAAATGTATTTACTCTTATATCAATATTTTCTAATTTAAAGCTAACCATGTAATTATATATTATCAGACATGAAAATTGCTTCTTAATTTCTTGTTTAGATGTTCCCTAGTACTTTTCTGTTTCAGTTTCGCATGAAACTACTTGTAAAAGACAAATTTGGTTCATTTTAATAAACAAGAAGTATAGATGATTTTTTAAGAAAAATATCAGTCTGAGTTGTATTTTTCACATCTCAGTATGAGATCTTTCACGGATGTTTGTATAGACGGTTTAAACAGACAAACTAAAACATGGACCTAGTTGTCAAATGCGATTTTGATAATAAATAACAATGCCAATGCTCGTCGTTCTCTATTCACCGCTCATATCGTACATGCTGGTTAATTGTATCAATTCCCATACCATTTAAAAAGAATAAAATACTCTAAATTTTGATAGAATAAGTTTGTTTATGATAGAATTATTTTTTAGTATAAATAAGAATATACGTAAAATAAATTATTCATTCGGAACTGAACCGAAAACCATTATTTTTGGCAAAACGAAAACCGGATTTGAACCGATATATTTTTTTCTATTTCAGTTGAATTGAAACGAATACCGGAACGAAAAAATTACGGTTCGAAACCCTGCTTTTTCTAGAATAACCTTAGGTACACCAGGTTACCTGTACTGTCTCTTCTACAGAACCCTGCGCATGCGTCATCCCCCCCCCCTACACTGACTGTCCTTTCTTCATTGAACCAGCCAGGTTTGCTATAGCAATTATTTGTTTCACCAGTTGTACCATCTTTTTTAAAGGAACGACGAATACTTTCGGATCGTCACTTGTAAATGGCAGAAATCAAACGATTTTAAAGCTTTACAAATTGAGGAAAACTATTTCTGCGTATTTTTCAATAAAATATTTTTGTTTCATTTGAACTTCTTTCTTGCAGGTAAAAGTAATTACTATATTTAAAAAAAATTAGTTAAGGCATTGTGTTGGTGTTCATGAGAGAGATAGAAGAAAATTGTGGTTACTTACGACGGTAAGTGAAGTGTCACATTTTAATCCATCAGCACAAGGGGGTTGACTCTCATACACTCCCTTTCTGCCTGGTTTCTTACTGCAAGCCTTATCTGTCAAGAAATATTTGTAACAAAAAGAATACAATTAAAATCAATGCTTATTAAATATAATTTGTTCAAATTAGTAATTTTTTTTTGATAATTATATATTAAATATACAAAAGTTTTGATGTAGTTACAGAAAAAACAACAAGTATGGATAGGTTATCTTTTGTTTATTTCTTAAACTTTTTGATTTGTATTTTGTACTAGACTTTTCTTTTTTGACTTTGTAGAGGGTTTAAAGCCAATCAATACGACAAAAATTTAATTATTAAAATTAATTAGTAGCTGAAAATTTGAAGTTCATTCACAGAAAGTGGTTCCTTGGTAAACGTTAACTTAGGAAATAAATCTAAATTGATATATGTTCTGTTTGAATCCGAAAAGAGGTTAGTTTGATTGAAATATAATATTTATTTAGAATATACGACTGGAATAGAATGATATGGTCTTACATCCTCAGTCGATTGAATTTGATTTCAACACAAAATTAGCCCTGACATAGTTTTGTGAAGGTTCATTTGATGTCATCCGTTGCATCAGTAGCGTAGCTTACACCCCTGAAACCCCCGTATCCCAGTGGGAGCTTAGGATTCTAGGGGGCCCAAAGCCTATGTTATGCTATCGTTCTGAAATTCTTTGTAGGATCCATCTTCGGTCCCAAACCTGGATTTGAAGGGGGAGGCTTAATATTCTTCGGTTCGTTCCTGCATTACATAAATGTTTTTGACAAAGCCTGGCCAAAATCATTCATATTGAACATTGAACTCTTCGTGGAAAAGGTTTTAACCAAAAACAAAGACTTGGATGTTGTGCCTACCCTAGAGGATATTTATTATCTTTGTGGATAAGTTTATAGATATGGATGTGAGTGAAGGTAATGGGGAGGAGTTTGTGGATGGATAAAGAGAGGAGTTAACCTCTGATATAACGTGCAAAAATTTGAAAAGCGCGCAAGGGTAAGACAGATAATTTCTCTTCAGATTCGGAGGACTAGAAAATAAAGAAAGCTTCTACATCATTCAGTGCATTGAACAAAGAAGCATTGTCAAATGGTTGGATGCAAAACTTTGGCGAAGAAGTACCACACTAAAAAAGCCCAAACAAACCATAACAGCATAGTTATGGTTTAACCATTAACCCCTTTGTTGTTTTCTTAAATCCATGTGATCGTTATTAATTAAATGAGAGGCTTTCATGAAGGTGACAGCAAAGAGATTTCTTTTAGTAAGCAACTAACGATTATTGTACAATATAATTTTTAAACTAATCTACTTTTTACAAAAACAGCTACATAACGCATTCCGCTCGCTCGCTTCCTTACATGTATGTTCAGTTTCTTTTCAAACTCGAGTCTCTTTGCTTACAATAGCGGACGCTAGAGGGCGCAACACCCTTAATGGACAAGCCCGTACACCGTACGGGCTACCGTAAGATGGCCACAATTGGTTTGCCCGTACACTGTACAGGTACTAAAATTTTCTTTTTCTATTTTTGATTTGCGCATATTTTTCATTCTTATTATGAGATTATTCGTGCTAGTGTTTTTAAGAGATGCAGTTTGTCCAAGCCACTGAAATATTTCTCATCCGGGATTTTCTTGGTGGTGAAGGCGGGAATTTTTCATTCAAGGCAGGAATTTAGATTCTAGGAAATATTCGATAAGAAACGGGGATTGACAAGGCTATGTGCAATTTGTTGCTTGAGAAGAAATGAAAATGGAAAGATAATCCAAAAAAGCCGATATTATTTCTGTCCCCATAGAGCAATGTAAGACTTATCATTATACCATGATTCAAATTGTGCGTGCATACATGTATGCTTACACATACAAAATCCTCAAGAGTTTGAAAAAAAAGGTACGAACATGAAATTTTTGTAAGTATGACAGAAATTCTCTTAAGGTACATGAAACATTCTTCATAGCATGCAAAGTATACCTATAAAAGCAAACACTAAGGGTTTTTTGTGTTCCACAATTATAAAATAAAAAATAGTGTGAAAACTTCAAAACTGAAAATTAAAATAAAAACCTTCAGTTTTCGCATTCTGTTAAGCATTATGCTTTTTTAAGCAATTAAAAAAATGTGCCATTTTTCGGAACATTTTGGGCAAAAGAATTGACTGCTTAAGGGGTTAAATATCCTGAAGAATAGGTAGAAGTAAAGTTTTTCAACAGTTTTAATAAAGGTCATATACTTGATCTTCAACCAGGTCCAAGAAAGGAGCAGAACAAAAAATATTAAAGTTCTTAAATTTTTTTTTTTTCATGGAATTGCTTTTGCATTTATGTATTTCAGTAAAGGGTAGAGTTTAGAGAGTGTTATACAATATCTCATTCATATGTAATATAGAAACCATTTTTTATTTATTTTCATGCGAACGAATTTATTATCGTTTCATTATTGCTTGTGGAGAGAAATGGTTTGAGGTACTTCCTGTTTCGTTAAAGTCGAAGGATCTAGAATGGATTAAGGATTGAAGAACCACTTTATTTTCTTTTAATGTAAGGGCCCAAAATAATATTTTTGTAATGTATATCGCACTTGTTTGGGGTAGTTCGAATACAGCATTTGATTACCATCTTAATTTGCATAGGAAATCTTTCCAATTTTTTACCGTTGGCGTGGTATGGAAGGTAGGAGAGGGTGTGACAGCTAAGGTGTCGTCCTCGTCACTTGACCATGGTTAAATTTACGAGTTTATTCGCCAAAAGCCTTCGGGCAGTTGAAAAGTTCATCGTTAATTTTTTTCTCTCTTTCCCAATTTTTTACCGCTTTCAGATATATGTGAGAAATTTAATAAATTTTTTTATTGTACACAAGATAAACGCTTATAGCCAGATGTTATAAAGGTAAATATATCTCTATTTTTTCATTACTTTCTTTGTAAATATGTGGTCTTATTTATATATAACTCTCTCAAACTCAGTGGCGCAACAGCCCATTCCCCCACCCCCTACTGTTCCAATCTCAATTTTCATGACCTTGGGCTCTGAGGTGCATGGGCAGATGTTCCGGTCAGGTGGTCAGTCTGACGTGAAACCCAGTAGTTTGTTTAGTTTCCAAGCAAGCTTGGTACTCATTTTATCGAACCACAGAAGGGATGAAGGACTGAGTCAACCTTACCCAGCCCGGAATTTGAGCCCCGGACTTGTGGCATGGAAGAGCGATACTTTACCACTAGGTATCTATTTATATATGACACAAATGAAATGAATTAGGTTTACCTTTGCAGAAGGCGTGTTATCTAAATCAAGGATAAATAAAACTTTACTCTTTATTTTTTCAAATTTAATCTTTATTTTGGCAAATATTTTAAAAATAATATTTTCTGGAACATTTTTTATCGAGTAATGGAATAGAGGTACTGTTTTAGTAATACCAGAATAATTTTATTATTTTGATCACCCTTGCGTCATAAAAAAGGTGGAAATAATTTCTCTTTTCACAAAATATTTCATGAGATACTTGCAAATAAATAAGTATTGGTAAGCATTTTTTTTCAAAAACAGGTAATTAATAAAGCAGCCTTTTAATAAAATGATAAAGCAGATAATTTTATAACAGATTTTAAATAAGATAATAATGCAGATAATTTCATAGCAAATTTCTGATAAGATTATATGGATTTTTTACCTAAAAGTTCATTTTTGATTATAAAGCACATGATAATTAAACTGAATTACATTAAATTCATAATTTACAAAAATACACTTGAAGCATAACACACGTGGTTTTGCAATTTGCATAAAACTGGATTAGCTTTTATACAAAGCAGAGAGGTCCAATGAATTCGAAAAACTATACTTCCTGGACATTCCCTTATCATCCAACTTTTTTCATAAAGTAATAAAAATGCGACTTGAGACTGTATCATCGATACCTTTCGGAGCTTCCCTCGTTTTCAATTGCTTACATAATTGTCTAAAAATTTACGACAGAAACTTTGATATATTTCATACATGCGTAGTAAAAAATAATTTTTTTTTTGAAATGCAGGGTGAGCTCAAAAGATCGTTCCATTTTACAAAATCAAATATCGAAACCACTGCACATATTACAATAAGTGATGCATGATTGTAAAGAGAAGTACGAGAGCGATTCGGGAAGTAGCCAAATCGCACTGTCACCTGTTTGGTGCTGAAAACTACGACTAACGACAGGTGTATATCTAGCTCTCAGCCGCGATTAATTTCGTGGGCCTCGATCTGACGTCGTCAGTGAGTGAGTGAATATTAACGTCGCACTGTTTAGCAACACGAGGGCTTTTGGCGACGGTCCGCGTAATTTTGACCCATGGTCAAGTGACGCGGATGACACCTGAGCTGGCACCCCCTCTCCTAACTACCACACCACACCAACGGGAGGACGTTTGAGCTCTCGACAGATTTAACGCGCATCGCATCCCTACACAGCGGGTCTTCAGTGGTACTGGGATCGAACGCATGACACGCTAGCCATGATCCGATGCCTAGACCACTTGGCTACCGGGGCCACTGACATCGTCAGACATGTGGCATTAATAACAACAACTCTTGATGGCTAATAAAAACATTAAACGTACCCTTTTTAGCGGGATGCACGCATTCAGTGCTTCCTACATTCCTCACACATACTTTGTTATTTTTACAAGGGTCTTCAGGGCAGTCAGATGCAAGCACGGCCTACGAAAAAAAAAGAGGATTTGTTAGGAATTTTTAAAAATGGCACTAAGGAGGAAAATCATGCTATTATTCAGATGGGGTTTAAATTCAATTAAAATTGATACAAATCTTGTAAAAGTTACAAAAAAAAAAACATATTTCAATCAGACAGTTTAATGTTAAATATTTTAATCCCGATAACAACGTAAAGTTGTTACAAAGTTACAAAACCACTGAAGTTTGAAATCGAGGCAAATATTAATGCGAATTTCAAGAAGGTATATGAAATGTAACTGTAGTGTCTGGCTCGTGTTTGGGGGAGGGGGGATTATGGAATGTTGGCGCTATTTAGCGCGTCTTAGGCGGTGTGTTACTGTTTTTGAGGGAGAAGGTGATTGACCCTCGAACGGGACGGTCAGAGAAGAGAGAGTCCCTCGTTTTAGAAGCGCGAGGTGGAAAACGGCGTTGGCCTTTCAACGTAACGGACAGAGAAGGAAGAGAGTTCCGTTGGTTTTGAAACTGGACTGAAATTGATACCAAGAAAAGATAGTTCTTGGTTTTTGTGTATTGCGCGGATAAATGCGCTTGTGTTTTTACTGTATTGAGAAAGAGAGAATTCTGTTCTGTTGACACGACGTACTGTGTCGTAAAGGAAAAAGAAAGTGATAAAGACATTACAGTAACAATTGTACTGTGTTTTGTTTGAGATTTTAAACAAAATACATCAAATTCCTCTTTTAAGTCAAAAGAAATTTTGAAATCCTGGAAAAGGAAGATATGAATACAAAAAAAAATTACATTCTTAATCATTTTAACGCTACATATTTTATAACTTCCTTTTAAGTGAAAAAGTATTGTACGCAACGCAGAAAAATCGGGAAAGAAATAGAAATCATTAGTTCCGGATGGTATACACAGTTTGATGCAGACAACGAAAAATACATGTTAATTCGTAAAATAGCACACCAGATAACTAGTGTCTCATTAAATTACGTAGCCGCGTTTAGTTTGATTTGATTTTAATTTGCGGCACGCTCTGAAGCTCCACGAGGAATATTGGCAACGGACTTAGTAATTTTGAGACCCGATCAAGCGATGAAAACGATACCCAAGATGTTCCAATCTTTTTTTAATGTAACGATTAACGCAAACTTAGATTTATCTATACAATAGAAAAATGGCGAATGATTAATAATTTGGTTGTATTATCATAAATAATTAGTATCTTAAAGAATTTTTTAAAACAACGATGATGTTTTCTATTAAAATACCATTAAAATACGCCTTATCAATAAGCTTTTTTCAAATTTTCACTGGGGCTATGGTTGCAACCATTGTTGCAAGCTTTTATTTATGCAACGATTAATAAAAATATGGATTAAAAAACAGCACCGAATAGTTATTCTATCAAAGGTATCCAATAAATAAATCTTAATAACATGTAAAATAAATTCTAAAATAATAAATTATTAAGTTTAAGGTTAAAAAATAAAATTCTACTCACTGTTGCAAGCAATCCGGCAATTAAGATCGAACAAAATACATTCATTTTTTTTGGTCTTTCTTTGGGGTACTGGCTATTGTTGATGTAATAACTAATAAGAGAAGGCCCCGATAGCCGTATAGTCAAATTTAAAATTATTCTTATAGAAAAAGGGTGACTGTGATTGATAATTTTGTTGTACAGTTTGAACAAATTCTTACTTTACACAATTTAAAAAAGTTCTGATAATGATGAGGCGTATTGTAGAATACGCCTCATCATTAGCAGCTCAATTAATGTGATTTTGATTTATTAGTGGTTTTGATGAAATCAGTTATTTGTATAAATAGAAGGATTACAAAATCTTGGCTTTTTATCAAACTTATTATAAATTTTTGCAGTGTAAAAATTCATTCCCGAAAGGGTTTTAGATATGTACAGAATAAAGTACATATTTATTAAGGTTATTTTATTTAATATTGCAATAATTTATTTATAGTTTTTAAATGTGTATGTTTCTTTTTGATTTTAAGGGAGTTTAAATAAATGGGGAGGGGGAAGAGTTCAATAAAAACATTTCGCGATAAAAAAAATTCTGGTGAGAATATGATAAGAAAGAATCTGTCGGAATTAATTAAATTAAATTAAAAGAATTCAGTTTAAAAAATTATAGTCATTTGAATTTTAATGCTTTTGGGATTTTTAATAAAAGAAACTTTGCAGAGGAATAAATCTCGAAGAACCTAAATTCTTTCTCTCATTTTAATATCAACGAAACAATAAATTAGAGATGAATAACGTAAAGAAAAGGGAGAAACTCTAAACATATTTACTTTTTTCATACGTGCAGTTACGACGTAAATTATATTTGATTTAAAAATTTCTATTTAATTTTATACCGTATGCAAATGATTGTTTGATACAAACCTCTTCCAAAGTTTTATTTTCCCTCAGACTTATTTATTTTCATGTGGCTTACTTATTCGATTATTTATCGGACACCATTGATGGCAACAATTTAATGGCTGGTCCTCTGCAAACGATGAAACCAGCGTATCTATTCTGCTCAGACATTGGAAGATCTCTCAGACCTTCAACGTCTACTTCCAATGGATCTATCTCATACTAATATTAGTTATAATGAAGTGGATGATAGACAGCCAAAGAGGGTAATAAGAGCAAAACGGCAATTGGCTCATCGTTAATTTATCAAGAACTATACTCAAATGAAACATCTAAACTCAACTTAATATGGCGTATTCTTCCTACGCACCATGGCACACAGGAGCATCTGGCTTTTTGCTGGAAATCAAATGTGACCGTTGCTCCCAGTCTGCTCTGGCTAGACCAGGGGTCGGCAACCTTTTAGCTGTGGCGTACCAAACCAATATACCGATATAATTTCACGTGCCATTCAGTAGAACAGTGATGGAGAACCTATGACCCGTGGGTCATCCACTGATACACACAAGCTTTTTAACTGACCCACGATTGCTGGGCAACCACTTGTTTGTTGACGAGGGTTTGTTTAGTTCTTCTAACTTATGTGGATTATTTTTATTCTATTTGTATTTTTCAAGCACTACATTGACACAAAATAAATTTAAAATATGTCTATAACATTCAGTTGATCATTACAGTTCCAAAACTACGCAAATAACAGCAAATGGATATGAAAATATATGTAGTACTTGAAATAAAGCAAAAGTGCTTACAAAATATCAAATAAATTGTATAATTTTACTCACATTTTGTTTCTTATAAAAAAAAATCGACAAACCAAAGCAAATAACCATATTTAAAGCATTTTCTTCGGATGAAATGCACTTTTGCAAGATTATGTTCAGTTATGTTTGTAGAAAGAGACCTCCGTAGCACTTGTATCGTTCTCTCTCTGTTTCACCTTGTGAGATGCCACACGTCTCTTATTCTCGATAACAGCAATTTTTAGCTCACAATTTAAAACGCTTCCATCGATCAGTACCAGTGTTGAACTTACATTTCGAACGCATTTAAAAGTAATGTGTATGTGTATTATATACATATAGGTATGTTAATACAAAATTTCTTCTCGAATTATTGTATTCCAAATATAAATATTTTTAATTGTAGCCCTGTACTATGTCGACGGTTAAAAAATTAAAAACAAGCCATGCAAGTTCCAGGCCATATCAAGCTGAATGATTTGATAAATATGAAGGAATTGAAATGAATTAAAAAGTTATACGTATAATTAATAATGAAAAAGTGACTGCACGTACATATAATGTAAAAAGACATTTTGAAACGTTGCATTCTAATCTCGGCAGATGAAGAAAGAAAAACATATTTTTACAAAAGAAAAAAAAGAGAGAATTTTTCTCAAAGCAGTGTTAAAAAAAATTCTTTTGTTTCCAAAAAATAACATTATAGCTTGCTAGTTTCCAAGTTGCCTATTGCATTGTTCGCAACAGGAAACCTCTTTCAGAAGAAGAATTTGTAAAAAAAAAAGCGTATTTAGAATGTAGTTCTACTTTGTTTGCTGATTCTAAAGAAAAATCCTTGATTATAAAGCGTATAAATGAGTTTCCTATAAGTCGCAATATAATTAGTAATAGAATTGGAAAAAAAATATTTTTTCGCGCAAATACATAACGCCTTAAATTCTGCAGAAATGTATTCAATTGCATTAGATGAGATTAATAATATTAATGGTTATGCACAATTTGCAGTTTTTGGTTTGTATAAGTTTGGAAATATAATGAAAGAAGATAATGAAGCTAATAAAATTGAAAGGAAACTGTACCAGTCTTGATATTTTTGCAGAATTTGATACTGCCTTTAAAGAAATGAATGCTGACTTTCAGAGAATAGTTTCTGTAACAACAGACGGTGCACCTAGTATGGTACGGGAAAACATTGGATTTATTCAGCATCTTAAGCAAAATATCTCACATTTCCTGATTGAAATTCATTGCATAATACACCAGCAAGTTTTATTTGGGTAGTATGGTTTAAAAACATTTTCAATAGTACTCTCAGTTGTTATAAAAATAACCAACTTTATATATATATAAACTCAGGAGTTCTTTATAAAAGGCAATTTGTACAATTCTTAGAGAAATTGAATGCCAATATTCAGGGATTTTGATATACAACAACGTGCAATGGCTTAGTTTCGGTCAAGTCCTTCAGCACTTTGTAACGTTATTAGAAGAAATTAAGATCTTTTTAATTGAAAAAGACAATATTATCAATGAATTATCCAATATACATTAATAAACTGGTTAGATGTTTCTATGAGACATCAGTCAGAATTTTAACGAACTGAATAAAAAACTTGGATTAATTGTTTTAACAATGTTTCAAAATATTAAAACATTTATTACGAAACTTGACATCTTTACTAAGGATTTGGAAATTAAAATCATGAAATATTTTCCTCCATTACAAAAACATATTTAAACCACAATAATTTTTGAAAATTATGTAATGAATATGCTGTAAATAAAACAAGAATTTAAAGAGAGGTTCAATGAATTTAAAAGTTTGGAAAATACATTTCACTTTATTTTATATCCATACAAAATAGAATTTGAAACAATGGAGTTAACCGAATTTATGTGGCTAGGTATCAATAATTTAGAAATGGAGTTAGTTGAACTTCGAAGCAGCGTAGTGTGGAAAACAAAATTTGAAGATTTAATTTCTGAATTAGAAGGAAAAATTGCGTGAAAATCTTGCAGAAAACATTGATTCCACAGTAAAAATTGAAAATATTATATCATATGTATGGGATTTCTCATAAAATAATTTTTTATCAATGAAAAAACTAGTTACCCTTAGTCAGCATACTTCTATGACTGGAGGGACATTGCTACAGCATTTGGAGTTGGAAAATGCAGTGTTTCTGGGATTATTAATCGGCAAAAGAATTTTGGTACAGTGTCTCCCAAATGAAAGAATAAATGTGGACGCAAACGCAACACCACGGCTCGAACAGTAAAGTTTCTTGGAGGAAATAGTATAATGCATCCTTACAAAACATGTAGGGATCTTCAGACAGAATTATTAGCTACTGGTGGGAGCATTGATTCATCGACAGTTTGACGAAGTCTTATTAAATCTGGGAGATTTGCAAGAAAACCAATCGATAAACAGTTTTTAACACCTGCAATGAAGAAAAAACTTTTGTTTTGGGCCTGGAAATATCAATGCACAAGATTAGAAGGTTGTATTCAGCGACGAAACGCATTTTTTTTTTGTTCAAGGGTTTCGCCCAAGATTTGTCAGGTGAAGTGGCGGAGAACATCTTATTCAAACAGTTAAGCACCCTCAGAAACAGATGTTTTGGGGTTATTTTACTTCTGGAGGACCTGGTAGCTTAGTATCAGCTGAAGAACTCTAAACAATAAATTTTTTTTAATAGAAAGTAAAATTGTGCATATGATGCAAACGTTCGCTGGTGGTGTTGGTATCTTTCAACAAGATCTTGCTCCATCCATACTTCTAAGCTAATACAACGAATTTTTTTTTCAAAAACAGAAAATAATGATTTTGGAATTGCCTGGTAATTCTCATGTAAATGGCTTTGAAAATTTGTAGACCATTGTAAAGTGACGTGTGAGAGTGTAATGGACACCCAACAAAGAAAACAACGATTAAGAATGTTATAAAAGTTTGGCTTCGTTATAACGAGATGAAAACTTTATGTTCTAATTTAGTGGAATCTATTCCAAACCGTGTACAGAATCCCATTCAAGCTAGAGGAGGACATATTTTGTATTAGATTGCTATACCATGCATGTAAGTTGAACTATACTAATTAAACAACATTTGTAAAAATTTTTGTGTTTGTCCCAATTAATTCGCACAGTACTGTACTGAAAAAAAATAACGCAAACCGTGCGCCCTAATTTAACTTTTTTAAAGAATACATTTTAAAAATATTTTTTCAAAAATAATTGTAATTTTTATGCAAAGAACCAACAAATGTATTAATAAATTGATAAATATCTATATATGAGATACATATTATGTATGGATAGTACAATACATATAAAATAGTATAATATCGAATCGAATAACGTCGCCAATTGGCTCGATCTACCACCAATAAAGGAATATCATTCTTATGCTTATTCAAACGCACTAATTTTGCTAGCGCATGCTCGAAAATTACTCTTCTTTTATAGTTTGTACTTTTCTCGCACATGTTCAAGCACAATAACATGGATTGAAGATAATATTATTTTAATTGGTTAGTTCTTTTGTATTATTATTCTCTTATTCTGTTGTGAAAAATGATTAAAATTGGGAACTTACTTTCTTCGAAAGTGAACGCAGTGAAGTATTACCAAAAATATGGTCTAATTCGTAAGCACCCAAAAGACTATGGAGCTTAAAAGAATAAGAAAAGTAATGGAACTGCAAGACGACATATAGATTTGTACTTATTCGTATTCTTAGGGTATCGTCTACATAAGTAAAACTCTTTTGCCACGATTTTGAATGCAACTTCTGTGTTTTGATCATCTAAATTTAGTAATTAAATCTTTCGTTTATTTCAAGTGCACACGTTTTCTTAAGTGCAATACTTAATTCTTCTATATCTACGCTAATTTATTTGTATTCTGCTATAGTCTTAAGCGTGATTAAAATCACTTCAAACAGGCTATAGAAGGAATGTAGATTTTATTCATGATGGTCGCCTTGCACCTCGCGAAAGATGAAGAATAAAGAAATATTACTGAAACTTGATGAAACAACTGAGAACTGTAGAATTACAATCATTTAAAACGATTTAAAAAGTGGAATAAAAAGATATTCCCTTTATTTTCCAAGTAAAACGGGGCAGAAAAGTGAAGAGGGAAATTGAATACGAAGAATTTAAAATGTTTGTAAGCAAAGAAATTAAAATAAGCGAAAGCATGAAAAATTAAAAATAAATAAATAAATCATTTGAGGCTGAAAGAAGAATTAAATACTAAAAAAGCAACTTCATTATGGGAAAGTGAAAAAAACTACGAAATCTTTTATTAAAAATAAAACTGTAAAAATTAGCTATTTACTACCATTAAAAAAAGAATTCTGCCTGTCAGAGTTGGAATTCTCCACGCAATTTATTACTTTTTTCAGAAAAAGTTGTTGAGTCTTTACCAGATTAATCACATTTCCCACCGGGCGAAATCAGTAAAATCTTAACTAAGGTACGAAATAAGAAACTCAATCCCTTAAAAAAATGAAATTGGCCAACAGAGCGAAGTCTAGATATTGGTATATTACTATTTCAAGTATGCCGTGGAACCTTAAAAGTTTGAAGAATTGAAATGACTTCTGATTGTACGGACTTAAATATTTTGTTCCTATTTAATTAGATAAATTTAATGGCATACAGCCTTCGATAGCTCAATTACTTTTATTTGAAAATACGTTGATGAAATATTAAAATATATCACTACTGAGATACATCAAAAGCTTTTTTTTTCCATTTAAAACTGTATAAAAATAACTAAAAACAAGTTCAAACTCAGTAATACTGTAAGATAGCGAATCAGTTATATCATTAAAGCCTTTCTGAGTAATAAATTAAATGTAAAAAAACTTTTTTAAGAACAAGCTTTTATTTAAACGCGCTAAAAAGAATAAAATAAACTTTTCCTTTAAAACTTTTTTTACTATCAACTTATAACGTCATTACACAATTTATATGATATAAAAGCTTGTCGCAATATTTAAGTACTCATATTTACTTAGTTTGAATTTTTAAAAACCAAAATCAATCAGGTCAAGTTATTTATTTTACTTGTTTATCTACACAGGTAAATATCGCGACAAGCTTTTATATCATATAAATTGTGCAATGACGTTATAAGTTGATAGTAAAAAAAGTTTTAAAGGAAAAGTTTATTTTATTCTTTTTAGCGCGTTTAAATAAAAGCTTGTTCTTAAAAAAGTTTTTTTACATTTAATTTATTTTTTACTTTTTAGTTATCGCTGGACAGGTTTCTCAGCCTGTTCAACTCATTGAATGCTGGTTCGCCCCATCCCTGGTTTAGCTGAATTAATTCTCGCAAAATGGTATTAGACTAAAAACACAATTTTTTTAAATCCGTAATTTTTAAGCAATTTTTTCAATCTTCATGCAGATTTTGGCTAACATTGTTCCACACACGAAAAAAAAAAAGGTTTAGTGAGATTATCTTCATAAATGACAAAGTTATTAAATGTTTAATTAAAATTTTGACTATTTTTGAAAAACTTAAAGAATATATTATTTATTTGAAATATTTTGAAGATAAGGGATGTATTTCTCTAACATATTAGAAGAAAATTTTAATTGTTTATTAAAAACTTCAAAAGGCATTTAAATATTTGTATTAATCAATAAGATGCTTAAGACTAAAAACGCATTTTGTAATCAAAAAAGAAAGTTTTATCAAATAATGATAATAATTTTTTGCTGGACATTGAATATCTTCTACGTAAGAATCTATTTTTTTTAATTGCTCAGATCAGCTTTAGAAACTTGATTTTGAAAAAATCAATAATTAAATTCAAATAAAATTAACAGATTCTATTTGTAATTAAATTTAAGGACACATGTCGTAGTGTGTGCTTAGATTACTGGTGATAAAATGAGGTATATTTAAATTACTCGTAGGCTTAAAATTAGAAAATTTCTTTAAAAAATTACTTCATTTTATTGTAAAATTATTTTTTTTAATCGAAAATATATTGCATTTCTAGATAATATTTTTCTCTTATTGTTTTCCTAGCGGATTCCTTTTTGATGGATAAGATACATTAAAAAAATGATCTTTCCGATTCTGTAATTATTTTTTGTCTGAGTTTCATAGATTAAAGTTAGATAAATTATTTAAAGAATTTCTTCAATACTCCATCTCAGTTTAACTTGGCAGCGTTGAGAAAGGTATACAATGTACCAATCTACTTGAAAAATAGCTCTACTTTTTTGTTTTGAATTTAAATCCAAGGAAATAGATAGAAATTTGAAAAAAAATTGCATACGTTGTAGAAATTAGATTGTTTTTACGTTGTAGAAATGTAATTATTTTTTAGACAAAGTTAATTAATACTGTCAATAGCGCAACGTTATGAAATTCCAGTTTGGCTGAAAACCGATTTTCGACGCCAACTTTTGTCATTGTTGTAACAATAAAATTATTACAACAATGCAGATATATCCAAGTTGGCGCCCAAAACTAGTTTAACGTTTTTAATTAATATCTTTTTAATTAATTGCAATATCGGAATATAAATGGTCAAAACATGCATTGTCATCCAAACTAAACGTGTATACAAAATTTCAGCTCAATGGGAGGAAGATATCAGCTTCAAAATTGAGTTGCAAGATTCCACCCGAACAAATTACATACATACATACATACATACATTGTAAGTTAAATAAAAGCTTTTAATAATAATAAAAAATGGTAGAATCTGAAGTTTTCATTATATTAATATAGCTGTACCTTGTCTTAGGAAACCGTTGTCGCTTAGGAAACTCGCGTTTTTATTGTATCCATTTACCTTTACCCCGTCTTTGGAGACCATCCTCGTTTAGGATGTTGACTCAAAGCTTTACCGTTTCTTTGGAGACCGTTCTCATTTAGGATGCTTACTCATAGCTTTACCCTGTCTTTGGAGAGCGCCCTCATTTAGGAGGCTGACTCATGTAGCATTACTCTGTCTTGGAAACTGTTCTCGCTTGTGAAGCTTACGTTCATATTGTATCCGTATACCTTTACCTTGTCTTTGGACCCCATCATTCATTACGGATACTGACGCACAGCTTTACCCTGTCTCAGTAAACTGTACTTGCTCAGGATACTGGCACATTGCTTTATTTTGTCTACAGACACCATTTTTATTTAGAAAGCTGACGTATTTATTGTGTTTGCAAAGCATTACTCTGCTTTCGCCCACCGTTTTCACTTAAGCAGCTGACTTTTTATTGCATTAAAATCGCTTTACTTTGTCTTCGGATATTGTTTGCGAATTAATTCGTACATTATTTTTTGTTCATTTTATTAATAAAAATATGCTCATATTATCTTTCAGTAAATAAATTGTTGGGATTAACTACGTTTGATAAAAAAATATTAGCTTTAATGTCTTATAACTACCTATTTTTTTAATTTTTAATTTTAAATCACTTTCAAATCATAATTTGCCCCAATTATTAATTCTTTATTTTCAACAAATATATATCTCTCAAAAATATTATCGTTAAGAAATGTCTGGAGTAAAATTGCAACAGTAAATTTTTCCCCTTCAATTATAAAAGCATCTTAAGTATTTCTAAAAACAGACATGTTATCAGTCCCAGTAAAAATGTCTTCATTTTTGACTCTTATAAATAATTTGATAGAATATGGAATGTAACTGCATACAACTTTAACAGAGCTAGACTTTGTCATTTTATCAAAAAAATTCAGGTATATATGTATAAAAATATCTGTGTCAGAAAAATATGCAAGGAAAGGTGGCAATTGGAGTCCGAATAATCTTATTAACGATATATATATATATATATATATATATATATATATATGTATAAACTAATTAATAATACTTCACAATATATATAGTAAGAAATTTTCGTTACTCCTTGTTCATTCAAACATTCATTGCCATTTGCACCAAAAACTTAAGAACTTTTAGCCCTACTAAATAATTTTAAATCGTCAAACCTCGCTTATTTTTACTCGTTAAGGCAATTGAATTTTAAAGATGTTTAGTTTTAAAAATACTGAGTTAAAATTTTTTAAATTTAACTCTGATCCAAACGGACATTAGTGACCCACGAGCTAGTACTAAAACAATATGAACAGAATTTGACCCACGTCTCAAAAAGGTTCGCCATCCCTGCAGTAGAACATTTTTGAAAAAATTCGATTCCCGCGATAATGCATGCAGAGTTATATAAAAGAAGTCAATATTATAGATATTAACATTTTTTTATATTAATTTCGCATCACTTAAAGATATTTCATAACATAAAAACATAAGTATTTCTTCAAAATAAGCAATAAACATTAAAATTGCACATATTTATTTTATATGTATTCATTAAAATGAGAAACAGACAACATAAAATATAAGCATTTCCCTTCATTATAGTTAAATGAAAAGATAAATAATAATTTTAGTGCGCGAACCTAGTATCACTCTACTTTCATCAGGGAAAATTTTGTGACTTTCAATTTAATACGATTTTGAGCATTCAGTTGTTAAACAATTTCTTTGCGGACTCAAAATATTTTTCAGAGGAAGAATGACTTTTTATTTAGATATGTAGAACCAAAACCGGAAAGCAGGACACAAGCAATTTTCTCTCTCCAAACAATTAAATCTTTCCAGCAAAGACATTCAATAATTTACAGAATAGCTGCAAATTTATCTTTTAGAGTTATCCGTAATCCCATCATTCTGAAGATATTTGTCAAACAAGATCCCTTACAAATTTATCAACTTCCATTTACTCAAAGATTGACAATTTTGTAGAATAGTGCAGATTGCGACTAAGAATCGTACCACGTGCCCTATGTGGCACGCGTGCTATAGGTTGCTGACCCCAGGGCTAGACTCACAAGTTGCCACGTGAAATATCTTTCCTATGATAGTAGCAAAAAAAAAGCTTGTAGAAAATGCTGTGTCATTCCATCTTCACTGGATCACCTTCTGGAATGCATCGGACTTTCTAAGGAGATCCCGTTATTATTATAGATTTTTTGATGGTCAACAACCTTCTGGAGCTGAACCGACATATGTCAGATCTTTCGAGGATAAGAAACAACATTTTTTCCCTATGATACCTTCTATTTTCTTTCTATTCTATAATTACTGTAAAATAAGTCGTATAACGCGCACTTTTAAGGTATCCGACTACCCTAAAACTGTGAATTTTGCCAAAAATTGACAATTTTTTTGTGATTTTATTTTATGGGCCATCTTATTTGCTTTATAAAAAAAACCAAGTTTATCATTTTCCGTTTACTAGAACAAAAACTACAAGTGTTTTAGTAAAAGCAGATGCCATTACTTTAAGCAAGATGTCATACTTTAAAACATGTTTTACTCGGAATGTGTTTTTTTTTCAATGCTCAAACAGGGACAGCGATTGCTGAAAAAGTTTTGAAAATAATTAACTGAAATTTTTTGTGCATGTTCTGTATAATAGTAGAAGTATTTTAACTTCCAGATTTATAAATCACTGTTTTATTACAAAATTTACAGTCCCTTACGTGAATATAATCACTGTCTTTTTAAGCATTTTCATACAGTAACCGATATAAAGTGCTCTAGTTTTTGTAAAAAGGAAAATATCTCTTATCCTGAAGGTCATTTCAAAATTGAATGATATAGCAACACATTAGATTGAAAAAATTGAAAATTTGTTCGTAAACCTTTGGTGCAGAATGGGCCGCGTGTATGCTATTTTTTGTCAATTTTTACCGATTTTTTCCATTTTAGTAATACTAACTTTTTTTCTCTTCTTAATTTTAGCACATTTTTCTTAAAATGCACTAAACAAATCTAAAAATAAAAAAATCCCCATATCTCCTTTTTTAAAAAAAAAAGTCGCCCAGCCAGTCGGATACCTTAACACAAAAAATAAGATAGAATTTTACGAATGCGAATTATATCCTGGGTTTTAAAGTAAGAGCTTTAAAATTAAAAAAAGAGATAAGCGTACAAAAATTAGATCCCTACATAGATCAAAATACTATTTATTTAAAAGAAGTGGCATATCTTGGGAACTTAAAGGGGCGTACTTCTAGATGCATAAAATTGTTTCTAAGGCTTGGAAAAATACCTTAAATAAATGACTAAAAAAAATGGATTGCACAGTTATGTTTCAGGTTTCTTCGTAAAAAAGGAGGTGCTATACACCGGATTTTACGGTATGTATATTTTTTTTTCAGTAAATTCTAGTTACATTTCTGTAATTTTATATTTTTGTTTCTGAAGAACCCTTTTCTTCATGATTCTTGATAATGTTAAAAAGATTTTTCTTTATTAGAGGAAACTGAAGTACAAAAACACCTTTATCTACTTAAAGAATCTTAAAAAAATAGCAAAATGCTTCTAATGTATTATAAAAAAGAATTATATAATATTCCCATCTTATTCAAGTACTCTTTGTTAAATTTTTTTCATAAATATGGCTTAAAAATAACACTGAATGGTTATTCAATCAAAGGATTCTGATAAATAAATGATAAGTACACGCAAGAATAAATTCTTAAAAAATAAATTCTTAAGATACACTATACGGTTAGGAAATAAAATTTTACTCACCGTTGCAAGCAAGCCGGCAATTAAGATCAAATAAAAAACATTCATTTTTTTTCCTTCGAACTTTTCTCTGAGGTACTGATGAACTCTAGCATGGCAATAGTATTTATACTATTTTAAAACATTTTAAACAATAAACTTAAGTTAATTTATTGCTTTAAAGACTTCAAAACGATTCTTAAATTAGCTTTTGTTAAGCTATTTTACAAAGACGCCGAAGTAACTTTCTATACTGTATTCCACAATCCATGACATTTTAGTGACGTCAATTAAGTGCAAAGTTTTGTTCGAAAAATGAATTTTATGGGACGTTAAAATAAATTATTAACAGCTGTTTATTCAAAAGTTTTTTTTATTGTACCTTAACATTCACATTGAGTTTTATTATAAGCAGTTTAACATTCCGTAAAGTTGATAATTTTACTTTTTTCATGTGTTTTTATGGAAAAATAATCTAAATAAATTTTTTTTCATGATCCATTGAAAATAATAGATATTGTTTCAAAGGTAAGAAAATACATCACTTTCTGTATTCTAATTTTAAAATATTCTACAAATTCCCCTCGAATAAATCATGGGGAAAATTTTAGAAAATATGGAAGACGATGACTTAAATATTTCTGATGATAGAGCTTTGATATTTCAATCTTATGTTAGCATATACTTTTATTGGAAAAAGGGAATAAAATTCTACTTCAATTTTCAGATTCTGTAGCCATTTTTTGTGTTCTTGAATTATAATTTTTTCTTTTCGAATAAAAGTTTGCTACATTTTTATTGCGTGTGTAATACCTATAACATAAAATGTGAAGCTCATAAAAGTTATACGATTTTAACCAAAACTATCATGGTACATAGCATCAGTTTTGTTATTTTTGTAAGTCTGGAACTATTTTTTTTTTAATTTTCTTTTTAGGTACAACATAATTTTTACACGAATTCTTCGGATTTAAACTGTATTAGATGTATCCGAACTGATTATTAATATAAGTTTTCATTTCATTTTCTATTAATTGTAGCTTCAAAATAAAACTTATTTGTAAAATAGTTGCAAATTTTCAGTATTTTTTAGTAAATTAGCAGTTAAATTTTAGTGCATAGATCAAAATTCAAATTACCGTAAAATCCGGGGTATAACGCACACCCATACTTTCAAGATATATTTTTTTAATTCTTAGGTATATTCGCCGTATAACGCTCTTACCACCTTTTTTACGAAAGAACCTGAAATGTATGTGGGAAATGATCTTATGTTTTGAAGTCATTAATTCGAGGTATTTTTCTCAGTCTTTTGAATAGAACACACACATGGTGTGCCATTTGATTTAAATAAACAATATCTCGATTTATATATAAATCTAATTTCTTTATGTTCATGTCTTTTTTTTTAAAGCTGTCGTTTTTGTACCCGGTGCATAAGTGCACCCTTAAATTTCGATTTTATTTTTTAATGTTAAAAGGGCGCGTTATACACCGGATTGTACGGTGTGAATCTCAAGAATTTCAATAAGGTATTTGCTTCATTTAATTACTATGTAAATTGTGAATAGGAGAGTAGATAGAGAAAGATGTGGTAATTTAAGTTTGAAATCCAAAAAAAGATTTTTTTTCTGGAGAGGATTCACAGGTTAAAAAAAATCGTTTGAGAGTAATACCATTTTACGATTTCGGAGCTAACGATAAAAAATGTATTCATTTAAATGACTCTGAAATAGAAAGTTAATTCTTTTCATTGTCTATCCAATAAAAAAATACATGAACAAAAATAATAAAACAAATTTAAATCGGCGCAGGTTACGTACGAGTATATGTATTTTTCATACTAAGTGTAGTGATTATACATATTTTTTTGATTTTATGCACAGATAAAAGGAATTCAAATGAAATGTACATTTACAAAACAGTGTCCACAATTTTTTTTTTACGTCAGCAGTTGTTCTTAACAGAAAATCTAGAATAATATGAATTAAAGTTTGGAGGAAATAAAAAATATATATATAGTGACTCTTAAAAATTAATGTAAAATTAAATCGGAAGTAAGAGAAGAAAATAATTTTTATTCTCCTCTCTCTTTAATATCTTATTTTAAAAAGGTTTTCAATATTTTTCGATGTTAATTATGCATGTTAAGCAAGATTTGAAAATAATACTCCATTTTTTTCTAAACTACTACTTCGAGAGAAACATATTGATTAAAATAGTTAAAAAAATTTCAGGTCAATTATTCCATCGAATACTTAATAGCTAAAAGTATGTTAAAAATTAATTCAAATAAAATTCTTTAAAAAAAGTAAGACATGTACATTGATAAAAAAAATATCTATATGATTAGAGGTTATTTTTCAATAACAATTAATTGTGTTAATATTGCGTAAGACATTTGTTTCTATTCAATAAGTATTTTTGAAAAAAAAGATGCCCTTCGCTCTGTAATTTTTTTCCTTCTTGACGGTCAAGTAATTCTAACGAGGCGTGAAAGTCCAAGTACTATTCTAACTACTTTGCACTTTTTAAATTCAGAAATAGTATATAAATCAGACCTAAAACTATTCACTTTCATAGAGAAAACAATCGAATACATTTTCAAACATTTTTGAGCACAGCTCAGCAGTAACTTTAGGCCTGATTTGAAGAAACCTGTTTATACTTCACAATGGTGAGTGTTCAGTTTTGTGTAGCTTTAAACTGTATTAAAAATTGTTTGAATGAATTTTATTATAACGTTAGAAAATTTCTCCCTGTTTTATTTCAATGGAATAAAACAAGGGTCATAATGTCATAACTTTCTGAATGATAATTTTTATAATTTTAATTTGATTAAAAAATATATCTCAATTTACAATAACATATTTTGATTTAAGTATTAAACTTTCATTTTCAATGATGCAAATCAATGACGTGATAAAATGGACTTTAAGGAGTATTACGAAATGTTCGTTTTCATTGTTATATGTAATGATTTGATTCGATTAAAAATCATGAACAAATTTTATTGAGTTTAATATACTTTCTATTAATAAATTTAATAACCGTTTATTAAAAAACGAACAAATGTTTAAATCAACCTACGTAAAAAAATCTTATATTTTTTATTTATGATTCTATTAATAATTATTTCCTTACCTCTTTGGGAAAATGATAAGTATTTTATAAATGTACTTTACTTTTTCTACAACAGATTTTGCCAACGTCAATGAAATAATCTTTCATAATATTTACTCTAGTAAAAAACTTATTATAATTATAAATTTGTATGCATACTTGATTAAGTATTTCGTTTATGAAATTAAACTATTAATTCTTGTTTTAGTAGTAAATTTTATCTACATGTATAAATTTTATCTACATGTGATAGCAAATTTTATCTACATGTACTAAATCACATCTTTATAAACTAAAATAAAATTTGCCATTACAAAGAGTTATATTATTTTATCTTATTTTTAATAAAGCATTTCAATATTAAATTCTTTAAAAAGTATTTCTTTAAAGTGAGTTTAAAATTTTCCAAATGTGTAAGGGCTTATGTTAAACAGGAACCATATTGCTTTCACTGCTTCATAGCTTCTATATGTTTCTATCTATATTTTATTATCTATGCACGTGTCAATTTTTAGTGATACTCTGATTTGACGTTACTAATATAAACATCGTAAAATTGGAAAAGAAATCCCAATAAACACTTAATATATATTTACAGAAATACTTCGTAAATTCGTCCTTTCGCATTGCTTAATAAATAGTGATTTCCCTTTATATGACTTCAACTGCTAACTCTTTAATTTTCAATGAAAATTTCAAATTTAATTTTTCAGTAAATGCTTTCTGAAGATAATAACAAATAAACAGTAAATATTGTGTTTTATTTAGACAGTTTTCATTATATTTTGTTTTGAAAAGCTCAATTTTAAAATTTTAAATTCACAAAAGATAGTTTTTTTTATAAGTGATACTGGTGTTTAAAGAAAAATAAGTTGAGTGTCATGATTGAAACTAGAGTAAAGTATCATGACTTTAATTAAAATAATAATATAGATATTTTGACAGGAAAAAGTTTTTGTCTTGAGAAAATATTTAAAGTATCAACCTAGAGGTCTTTTTTGTTAAAAATTTTCTTGATTCTTATCCTTAATAAGCCTAAATCAATAACAAACTATGATTTAAATAATGATAACAGTTTATAGCATTTGTTACATAGTATATATTCCACTAAATAAAATATTTAATGTCATTTTATTAAGCATTACTAACCGAATAATGTGTTACGTTGATCTGGGTTCGAGGATTTTATGCAAATCAGTCGCAAAGAACGAGATGGTTCTTTAAGAGCGACGAGAATATATTGTCGAAAACGAACCCTTGAAATACAGGATTCAGCAGCGAAATTCGCAGAATAAATATCAGACACCTTCAGCAGCATTCAGACACAATTATCAGTGTCTAACATACAAGTATATGAAAGTTTATTGACAAGCAATTGCTCATTCAACAGCCGAAGTAATCCCTAATCGGACAAGACAAAACTGCTAATCGCTAGTCAAAAGAAAACTGACTAATCGCTAGTCGAAACAAACTGACTTTAGGGAAGCATCTCTCTATTTATAGGCCTCGCGGATCCTCCGAGAAAGATCCGCTTGCATCATAGGTCTTGAAATTAGTACATTTCTCCACAAATTTCCAGAAGAATCCAGAGGGTCCCGAACTCACCGAAAATGGTCACCAACATGGTCGTCAAACATGATGCCAACTTGGCTCTATCGCCGAGATTTCACCAAGTTCCCATTGATTCTCCACTATAACGTAAGAGATGGCATTGCTTGAGAATATTACAATTTTAACATAATATAACAGAGTAATATAAATGCATTACACATCCAAATACAAATTACGTACACTATTTTATGCAAAGCTCGTATCAAATGACTACATTTTTACTATATTTCTCTAGTCTAAATTAAATTATTATTATATTTCAGTAATTAATACCTTCATGTATTCCTTCGTCGCTTATTTCTTTAATTTTTTAAAATCACTTATCATTTTCACTCATCTTAAATTTATTTAATGTAATTCCTCAATTCTTTCCATAAATTTCAAGGTATTTTTGAATCAATTTCAGAATACTTCTCTTGTTATCCTTGCTACAGTCTGCGCTATGCTGTTGACTGTCTCAAGTAATCCTGTGCCTGATGTAGAAGCCCGTCACCATCACCACGGGCATCATCATGATCATGGACATCACCACCATCATGATCATGGACATCACCACGATCACCATCATGACCATCATCATGATCATCACCACGATCACCATCACGGACATCATCATGACCATCATCATGGGCATCACCATGACCATCATCATGGTCACCATCATCATCATGGGCATCATTAAAATAAAACCCTTGAAATGTTTCATGAAATTGTTTAAAATATGCAACATGAATAATATAAAGTTTAATAAATCATATATGAAGCAAAATCGCAGTGTTTTTTAAAAATGTTTACATGATATTTGAAAAAAATATATTTATTTCATTGCATGTGTACTTTCTACTTTGAACTTAAATTTTAAGCAATTCAAATTCCTTTATTTAATGCATCAACAGAATTAATATTGTTGCAAAAATTTTGAGTTATGTTAAAAATTCATGAATGAAGAAGTGATATGAAAGTAGATTAAGGGGGTCCGGCACGTCCATAGAAGCCCATGTTAGATTATGTATATAAGTATATGTACTTTTTTCTCAGAAACTACTTACTTCTCATGGATAAAATTTTTACAGTTTGTTATGTGTACTATCAACAAATTTTTAACGAAGGGTTTTGTCTTTTCATTAAAAATTAAGGAAATTATGAATTTTTTAAAAAATGTCCAATTCCCCCCCCCCCCCCGAAATTTAGTTTAAAAAAGCCTTATCTAAAATATTTTGCCAGATATATCTAATTCCCTCCAATAAAATGTGGAATCATGTTAAAAGTATACTCATTGAAAATTCGAAGATTATATAATAAGTAGTTTTTGAGAAAAAGGTACAAAAAGTCAAAAATATTACATTTTGAGAAAACAGGCTTTAAAGTAAAAATTTGTAATTTTTTAGCATTTACTTTTTTTAGTACTTTCCGGAAGCATAAGAAACATTTTATTTACCCTCTGTTCCTACAAAAGGCTCTTCTAATTCTCTTTTTTTCATTATATTTAAAAATTTAGCCTTTGGGGGGGGGGGATTCTCAAGATGCTTTCGTTGGGCTACAGGATAACTACGTGCATCAAATTTTATGAAGCATGGCTTACAATTATAACTTGGTTCAGTATTACAATGTTTTAAGATCATTAATTTTGCTACACGACTCATATTGAACAGCGCAATAGCCATATTTACCCCTACTTTAGCGTTTTTAATTCTACAAATGTAGATTTTGGAATGACTGACCATTTGGTGTTATTAACTCACTCATTTGAACAAAAGACGTGTACCCATACACCTTTGAATATTCCCAATACACTCTAATTTTTTCACTTGAGCATCATTTGGATTTGCGCTCGTCAGAAGCTTATGTAAGGAGAAACACAGGTACTCCTAGCAGATATCATTTGATGCGCGTCAAGGAATAGCTTCATTTAAAAAATAAATAAAAATACTTCTAATTATCAGATTTTCTCATACCATGTATCATTTTAAGCAGAAACATTTGAATTTTTAAAAAATATAAAAAAGTGAAAATCGATAATTTTTCAAAAATTCATGTTTAATATCATATGAAGTAGTGAAAATAAGAAAATTAGTTTTGCCCTTTGATATCGAGCGTAAATGCATGATTAATTCTTTGTGAGACCAAAGAAGCTTTCATCTTTCTTATTGTAGTTTTATATATTACTGATTTAGAATAAGTTTTTAAGCAAATTTATGACCAAAGAATACTATTTTTGAAACTTAAAAAATGCCATATTTGTTTCTTTTAAATTAAAAAAAATTCAAAATCTAATATTAAAGCATTAATAATATTAGACTCTGAAGCCCAGTGGCTGAGTGATAGTGCGTCGCGCTTTCACACCACGGGTTCGTGATTCGAATTCTGGCTGTACAAGGTCGACTCAGTCTTTCATACCTTCAGTGGGCTTGCTTGGGAACTTAACACTGGGGGTTTCACGTCAAACTGACCACATGATCGGAACACCTGCTCACCTCAGGGCCCAAGTCACGTATACTGATATGGGCACAGTAGGCCTAGTCCCTCATGGGCTGTTGAGGCACTGATTTTAGTTAATATTAGACTTTGGTACTTGAATATTATTATTGATTTTATATATCTTAAATAGAAGCTAACATCTTAGAGTAACTTTTGAATGCACGAAAGAAGTCATGCTTTTAACACGCCAATATTATACAATGCATTATGCCTTTTTAAAAATAATGCATTTATTTTTTTCTGATACTTCTAATAAATATTAGATGCTCTAATTCAGTATCGGATATTTATTGAGTGCAAAATTTTAATTGGATACATTCGTGTAATTAATTTGCATTTTAACGTTTTGAGAATTCATCATTACAACTCATTTTGGCTATCTTGTAATTTGTTTTATTAATATTTAATTCTACTGCATAGAGTACACTACGAAAAATATCATTTGTAGTTATATTATATATGCTACCTTCAATCTCTAGTTTGTATTATCAATATACCTTTTATATACTAATTTTTTATCATTGCCATAAGGATTTTATATTTTAATTATTGCCAGGTTCTTCTGAAGTTTCTTACAATAAAAAGCTTTAACAGTTTTAAGGAAGATTGCTGTTTAATGAATGTCATATGAACAGATTTCGTACTTCTAAATAAATAATCTATTTCCATATGAATAATTTATTCTTCAGTGAAATACGAGTCCTACTAACCTGTAATATATTTAAAAGCCTTTGAAATTCATAGAATTGTAAGCATTTTGTAACCAGTGTGCTTTTCTATAAATACATACCATATTTACTCGAATCTAAGTTACCGTCAATTCTAAGCCGCACCCCAAATTCTCAACAATGTTTTGTGTAAAATGGTTTACTGGTGTTCAATTTTAGGAAATTAAAATAAATTGAAAATGAGAACTAATAAGAAGTGAAGAGTAAGTAAATTTTACCAGTATTATAAACTTGCAAATACATACATGCACCTGTAATTGTTCTAATTACCCTATCCCATTCTTTTCTTCTATTCTAAGCCACACCCTATTTTCAGTAGCATTAACAGTGAAAAAAAGTACGGCTTAGTACGATAATACGGATAATACGAGTAAATACGGTATTTTGCATATTTTATATTTTCCCAATAAACATATTTCGAAAAAGTAGCATTTTTTAACTTATTTCGTTTTCTACAATACAATATCAGAATCTTAAATTTTTTCGCTCCATTAATGTCTCCATTCCATGCCTTATACATATCTATTGGGCCAACAGCTCCTCAGTATTAATTTACATCTGTGCTCAGAGACTACTGTCATTCCAACAAAACTGTCATATTTGCTCCCTGTAAAGCAATGCTGCTTCTCCGTAATTCCTGCTAATGCGTTACGCGTTGCTATAGCAACTAGTTAGTTATACATACTTATTACTCTCAAACTTGTATCTAACATTTATGGTAAATGTACATTGCTCTGTAGCTGCCTGGATTCCTTTCTCGTTCGAAGTAGTTATCTGCATAGTATAAATTCTACTATTAACACAGCGACTTAAAAATGAATGCTTATAATTAATTTAAATATTTATAGTCAGTTTCATTGTATTAATAACCATAAATTATCATGATTATAAGAGGATTTTATGAATTCTAATGTTTCGATTAACTATATTTATTATGAAGCTATGAATGTATACGTGTGTTTGAATACGTTATGTGCATGTAGTAATGAAACCATTTGAGATGGGATAGGCTATGCTATGTGATGCTATATGCTGAAAATAAACTAATCTAAACTTTTATCTTCTGTTAAATATCTTACTTCAAAAAAAAAAATCCAAGATAAAAAACACAATTTAAGGTATCAGACTACCCAAAAATTGTGAATTTTGCCTAAAATAGACACATTTCTTATGATTTGATTTTATAGGCCATCTTATTAACTTTATAAAAATACCAAGTTTACTATTTTCCGTTCTCTAGAACAAAAACTACAAGTGTTTTAGTAAAAGCAGATGTCATTACTTAAGCAGGATATCATACTTTAAAACGCGTTTTACTCGAAATGTGTGTGTATTTTTTAAATGCTCAAACGGGGACAGCGATTGCTCAAAAAGTTTTGAAAATAATTAACTGAAATTTTTTGCGTATGTTTTGTATAATAGTGGAAGTGTTTTAACCTTCAGATCTATCAATCAAAGTTTTGTTACAAAATTTACAGTCCCTTATGTGAATATAATCACTATTTTTTAAGCAATTTCATATAATATCTAAGATAAAGTGCTCTAGTTTTTGTAAAAATTCAAATATCCTTATTTTGAAGGTCATTTAAAAAATGAATAACATAGCAACACATAAAAAAAAATTGAAAAATTAAAAATTTGTTCATAAACTTTTGGTACAGAATGGGCTCCATTTATATTATTTTTTGTAAATTTTTACCCATTTTAGTAATAATAATTTCTTTTTCTCTTCTTAATTTTAGCATATTTTTCTTAAAATGTACAAGACAAATCTAAAAATCACAAAAAAATCTCTATAGCTCTATTTTTTAAAAAAAAGTTGTCGCAAGTAGTCGGATAAATCAAAACATTAATTTTTTTATTAAATTTTATTAATTTTTGACTCTTAACTTTTCTTCTATATCGAAGAACGAAAGATAATGCAGAGAGAGAGAGTGCGTTTATAGTTTATGTAAACGTCACTCTACAAAGCAACACCAGGGCTATTGGTGAAGGACCTCGTTATTTTGAATATCGGTTGACGAAAATGACAACTGAACACTATGAGCCCTTTCTTCTAACTACCACAAGCCTGCGGGAAGACTTAGAGCAGTGACAGATTTGCCGTGAAGCAGCGGCTTTAGTCGTACTAGGGCTCGAACTTATGACACACCGATCCCAAGTTCGTATCCATAATCACTAGGCTTTCGTGGCCATGATTATACGGAACCAAACAGTGATGATAAAAAAAATCTGTTTTTAATAGGAAAGTTAAGTTAAATTAGTATGTGTTTATGATGAAACTAAAAACAAAATCACTTAAGCAAAATAAAAAGAAGTAGACATTTAACTGAATTATTAAAATATGATCTTAATTGCAAATTAAAAATTTAATTTTCTTTTTTATTCGAAGTTAATTAAAATACAATTCTAATTAAAGTGTAACTTGTTAAAGCTTCTTTCCTAAAAACATATTGTGAGAAGAATTTTAAATTAATTTTGTGCTTCGCAATTTGTGTGTGTGTGACGTTTGACCAAAAAAACTGGAAAATCAGAGAATGGCGAAAGTTCATTGTTAAATATAAGTATTGAAAAATCTTCTGTGCACTTAATTCAAAACTTAATTTCTCTTAGATATAGGATGTCACAGTAGAGGGTCATGAATGAGAGAGAAGAAAATATTGAATTTTAATCGCAACAAACACTAAAAAAATTATATATTTATAATAAAATGAGATTAAGCATTTAAAAAAGAAATTATGACCTTAGCTTATTGTAGGACAAGTGCATTAAAAATTGAGGCTTCGAATAAGAACAATTCAAGTATTATATACATTTATTAAAGAATGAATATAAAATGTATTTATTTTCAGTAAGTACAATATTTGCATATGTACATTGATACCCTTTTGAAGGTAGTAAAAACATTCAAGGAAAAAAAGAGAAAAATATAAAATTCAGGAAACTATACGAAATAAATAGAGATAAAATCAAATAAAGAATAAACTTACGAAGTTAAAATTAAGGTAAGCAAAAATTAAGTAATTTAAAACCAATATTAAACAGAAAATAAAAATAATTTTTACATACTATACAAAAAGAAAAACGTTCAAGATATTATATAAACGTTCAAGATAGTTTATTAGAAGCAAAGTTCATGTAGACTTATTCCCACAAAAAATCCAGCCTAAAAAAGGAAGTCGGTAAAGGAGATAATAACAGCTTTTGATGAAAAAAGTAACAGTCTACCTAGTATTCTCCTTAGCACTGCATATAACTTCGAAATTTTTTGCGATTGGCAGTGTAAAACGACAAAAAATTCCATCGTATCCAATTATCAAAGTTAGGAATAGATGGTTCATCAAAAGTGGTTAATTGAAATCTAATTTTTTTATTTTAGGAAATGACCTTGTATTCATTTATAAGGGAAAAAAAGACCTACATAAATAAGTGAAGCTAAGACACAATTCAGTTTTGAAGGCTTCATAATTTAAAACATTGTATACTTTTAATAGTTCACAAGTATTCATCCGAGAGAGAGAATTTAGTAAGATGTCATTTTGAAAAATTTAAAAATCTTTTGCCCAAAATCTCTTCGGTTTTTCTTAAAAACATTTCTGCTTGAAGTAATATCACTAAGATTGTATTAATTTTGTATTGTTTGTTTTATATAGTATAATGATTTACAAAAAAAAGATAGATGTGTGTTTAACTATGTAAAATCTCTAGAATTTACTTTTTTTCAAACTATCACAAAAGCTTTTCAAGATAAATAAGTAATGACACAAATTATTAACACTACTTAGTTTTTTCATTCTTGGAAAATGCCCAAAAGAATTTTTCTGAAATTATTTATCCCAAACCGTATTTACCTTTAAATGCACATCTAAAAATGTTTATTTTCCCCTGGAGTTAAATATTTAAACTGTTAAATTTTTCACATATGCCACTGAAAAATGTCAGGTCCATTAACGAATGTTCGTTATTTGTTTTTTCCTGTGATTTCGTTTTAGAATTAAGAAATCTTATCTCTTCGAAAAGTTGGCCAAACTCCTTTGTATAAACATCTTATACGTGTATGTAAGATAAGGTAAACTATGGAGATAATTCATCCTTCCCCCTCCCATCTTAAATAATTTGTATACATACAAATTGTATATGACACATGCATACTGTAGAATATTTAAAATTATCTTCAAAACAATATTCATGTGTTCAAAAAAAAATAATACCTTGGCAAATTACGCTTCTTGATGAACAATGCAATGATATTACATTGCATGAAATGTAAGCGATTCAACTTTCTTTCAGCAGAAAATGGATCCATTATTGTAATTGATCATTGCTAGTGAAGCATAAACAATTATTACTCAATTATTACTTATATTAATTTGTTATGTGTATTTTTTAAAAAATTTTGCAGGTATTTCTATTTTTTGTATGTTTAAAAATCGCTTACATATTAATTAGGTTTTTTTTTTTTTTACAAAACAAATTAGAATTTCTGAACGTCATCCTTATTATCACGGCCAACTATTCTGTATCTCTCGATTGATCACATTTTAATGAAAATAATTATGTTTTTTCCCCCATATCATTTATTAACTCATCAAATAAATAAGCTGATATTGTCTAAATTCTAGTACTGATAATTTTATCATAACAGATTATCTTGTATTGTTGAAATAATTTCTTTTTTTTTGTAAGAAAATCCTTCAAACAACAAATCGTCCCGAATTAAAAATATGTTTATTTAATTAATACGTTGTCTAAGAGCATTTGTTTTTCCAAAAAGTGGAATTTTTTTACAAAAGCATCAGCTCATTCATTTTTATTTACGTGACTAGTCAAAAAACAAAATTACACAAAAACAGAAATCAATTTTGATTTCAAATGATTCACGTTTATTTCCACCTTTGTTCTAGATGGTAAACTTCCCACGAAGTAACTGTATTTGGTCTCAAATTGACAGTCGACGTTATGTTTTATTTGTCTTTGACACAACATTGAGGCACAATAACCCCTTAAAAGTTTGCTCCTACACTTGTGATAGTGGTCGGTTCCTGCTTACATCTGAATCCCCTTGTCTACCTGTAAACCCGGATAGGTGTGTGGCAGAAACTGAATGATCCACAGACATGATTTCAATCTAATTAATTTATTATTTCCAAATATCAATCAGACACAATAAAAATCTAATTAAAGTAGGTGATTAAATAGTTGAGCGCGGAGGTGAGATTCTATAACACGGGGATACTACTACAGACCCTCAACTGAATCTAAGATAGCTTAAATAAGCTCAAATATAACTACGTCGCACACTAATAAGCTAACTTCTACTTAATCAAGCTCACAATACCTGTAGTTTTTATGCATCGGATCCTACACTGGAAACTTGCAGGTGATCTCTATCTGCTTGATCAATGTCGTTCGATCCACGCTCTGTAATCTTTTTCCTGGACAACTCCAAGACCTCTAACTAATTCCACTCTCTTTCAATCTTCAACTAACAACTAACTCGCAGACTCTATGTTAACTCCTACTTGCCAACTCCAACGTGCCAACTCACAAACTCGCGAAAACAGAATTTATATAATATACTTCATTTACATAATCACGCTTCCTTACTCGGTGAAAGTTGGTTTAAATAAATATTTTCCTAAAAGAGTCATGAAGGGATTAGTAGAGCCGCATATAGATCCGTCGCACACTGTACGGGCTACTCAATCGTTTTTCTCGGACGCTGTACGGGAACTATTAATTTTTCTTTCTATCTTTGATTTTCGCCTTTTTCATTCTTATAGGGAGATTATTAGTGCTAGTGTGTGTTTTTAAGACATGCAGTTTATCCATGGTAATGAAATACTTCTCCTCCGGTATTTCTTTGTGGTGAAGGCGGGGAATTTTCATTGAAGGCAGGAATTTAGATTCTTGAAAATATTCGATAAAGAAAAGGATTGGCAAGGCAATGTGCAATTTGGTGCTTAAGAAAAAATGAAATAATAATAATAAATATAAAATAAATAATTTTAATAATCTTAAATAATAATAATAATAAATAATAATCTTAAAAACCCGATATATTTCTGTCCACAATGCAATGGGAGGCTTAGTATTATATACCGTGTTAAGAATCCCCTAACGCATTCTCTTTGTAACGCCAGAGGGCGACTGAACGCTATGTAAGTAGATACTTTTGTTTTTGTTTACAATCACTCTGAACTCTGTACTTGTACTCTGAATGTAGCTCTCCCAGCTTGAAGGTGCCAAGCCTAATAACACTGGATAAATAAATTGTTAAGTTTATTGTTAACGATGATTCTCCTTTGATGACTGAATTTAATTGTCTGACTATAAAGATATAAAAATTTCAGACCGTGCTTCAAATTGTGTGTGTGCATAAAAAATATACACACACACACACACAAAAAAATCTTTAACCATTTGAAAAAGAGGTTGGAACATGAAATGTTTTTGTGATTATGACAGAAATTCTTGTAATATTTATGAAACATCCCGCATAGCATGCAGAGTGTACCCCTTAATAAGCTAAGATTTTTTTTTTTTGCTTATATATGTTGAGGTCGCTGTAGTTTAGGGGCATTGTATCATCGATATGGCTAATATGGTGGCAGCTACGACCCTGTTCATGGCATACAGAGTGCACTTACAAAAAACAAACATGTAGGGGGGAGGGATTGTGTTCCACAATTAAAAAATATAAAAACGTGAAAACTTTAAAAATTGAAAATTAAAAAAAATTCTTCCATTTTCGCATTCTGCTAAGTATTAGGCTTATTTATATGCTAAGAAATGTATCTTTTTATTGGAACATTTTGGGCAAAACAATTTATCGCTTAAGGGGTTAAACAAGTGCATTTCTTTTTAGTTTCGATAATACGATAATCCTTCCCAAGCTTTATTTAATTCATAGACTTGTAGTTTCTTGATAGGAGTACTCATTTTGATATAAAATATTTATGAAAAAATGTATAGCAACGATAGCACGTGGTTAAATCTTAAGCAACACAGATGCTGATTGTGATACTGATAAGATGATCCATGGAATTTTTCAGGACATGACTGTAAAAAAGTTAGGTGAAGAGGAATATAGTAGCCTACATTGCAAATTCTTGCTCGAGTGAAATTCAACCTACGTAGAAGGGCACAGAATTGAGGATTGAGGAACTATGAACTAGAAAATGATCAGCTTAAGGGAACCAGGACATAATACACATTCAAAAAATCGATTTTTTCAAGTTTAGTATTAAAAAATACTGTATATTTTAATGAATTTAAACTGTGTAACACTTATATGTTTGTTGACAAAATAACCTTAAAATATGAAAAAAAGTAATTGACAAAAATATAAACAAACGTTTACAAATATTTAGTTTTTTCACTTTTTCTCCAAAGCAATGATTTTTTGCTTTTAAGTAGAAATTTTTTAAAAAAAATTATTGCACTATATGGTTCCAAATTTTTCATTCTTCTATATAGGATACCTGTGCATGTATTGAACCTGTTTTTTTAGTCGAAGTGGTACATCGATTTTTAAAAAATAGTTTTATATGTAAAAAAGGGAGGGGATAAAAATTTTCAAAATTACAAAGTTTTATAATTTTTTTTAAAGAAACTATCTTAATATTTTACTAAAAAAATAGGTTCACTATATTTTGGGTATTGTTTTATATATGTGTAAAAATATTTTACATATTTAAGATATATTGTTTTAAAAAAATGGTACCTAAGCAAAAGCATGTATTATGAGATCTCACAAATTAAATTAAACATAAAAAGAATTTTTTTTATACTTCTACAGAATTATTAAAATATTTTTATTAAGATCACAAAAAATCTAAGCTCTATTGGAAATTTTTAAAGATATGTCCCATAAACAAAGAGTCTTACATTTCTCATTTTACTCTTTCGAGCATGTGATGGGACGCCTAAATGAACAGATTTTTATTAGTTTTTATTGCTTATTAACCTCATCAATTAATTCAATATTCATTTTATATAAAAAATTTAGTTTTTTAAAAAAAATATTGCATTAATTACTATATTTATATACGTATACACCATGCTAATAACTATTAATACCACTTCAAAACAATGATTAAAATACTAATATAATGCCGTTCTCATCACTTGGCCCGTGGCTCATCATTACAAAATTTGTCATTAATGGCCCTCGTGTCGCTTTAAAACGCCACGTTAATAAACAAAACAAAAAAACATTCGTTCTCTTATTTTTTAATTTCTACCCTATTTTCTTCTTTAAAATTTAATTTATACAATGCTTTTGTAACAATCATCAAAAGCGTGTCAAAATTATTTCCTCATTAACTCTAAAACCCTCATTTTAAAATTTTAAAAATATTTATTTTGATCAATAATTATTAATTATTCACATAAGTAATAATTTTACTTAGTAATTAACCATAAGAATTCGCATCAAAACTCAGGAAAATAAATGACAACTAAAGACGATTTATTAAATAATAAGTTAACTTTAACTATTTTTGTGTGTATTGTATAGGATATGGATGATGTAAATATGTATCACAGCAGATGCTGATAGAATTAATTACTCTAAAAGAATTGAATTGTTCTCTAATTTTTTCTTCTTTTCCTATAAATGATATACTATTTCCTATACTTTGACCCTTCCTTCCCAGTAATATATTTATAAATCTCTGGAAAATTCAAAATTTAAATCCTGCGGACCACTAATAGGATTTTTTAAATGTTAAATATATTTATAAAAAATTGTGTAAAAATAAATATAAAATATCTTGTTAAAATACGAAAGAAGAACAGTGGCGTGCAAAAGGGAGAGGATTGGAGTTCACCCCACCCCCCATAGACCAACAGATTTTTAATATTTACCATAAATATTATCCCTCGACGCTCTTGTCTACGTGTTTTTAGAACGTAAACCTCCTCCACCCCCTAAGAGAGGTCTGCGTACGACACTGAAAGCAAACGATTGCTTAAGTACACAAATATGAATTTGTCATTATATTTATGATAACAATTAATGGAATTCTCCGAATATGCATCTATAAAGATCGTAGTGTTGATATAACTTTCGTGGAGTTTAATCAATACATTTGAAAGTAGAATGGAATTAAAACAATTTTATCTAATAAATATTTAAAATACTTCTGTATTCTTAATAATTGGAATAAAATTATGTCGAGATAAAATTCATGTAGTAATTCATGTTTGTATCATTTTTTTCTCTTTCACTTTGTTTCAAAAGGCTTACAGTTTGAGTAACGACAAAAATATTTTGAAAGACAATAGGTAAATGTTTACTTAAAAAAATAATTAATAGCATTGAAATCTTTTAAAGAATTGAATAATTTTTTTTCTTACTTCCCAACTAATTTAAATGAAACCCCTCTATATTTAGAAAATAAAAGTATTCGCACGTTTTTTCCCCATTGTTATAGCAACACATATCTCTGTAGTCAAACTGATTTATTCCTAGAAGGATTCAGGTCAATAATTCACTTAAATACTATGTAATACTATTAAAAAACTAATATCAGCTACTATTTAAGAAAGGTTATGTTATGTAACAGTAATTGTTTAAAAAATGCGTTGGCTAAGGAATCATATTTCAATTGTTTTCTACCTTTGTTCTCTACACTCTAGTGACATGAACCTCTATTCCTATAAAAAAAGTGAGAAAAAATTGTCCTTGAAGGATTTTTACAGTTTTTGTTCGTTGGTCAACTAACTCAAATGAGGCATGAAACTCCAAGCACTACCTGAATGAATAGTATGATATCCGATTTTGGAAATAGTATATAAAGATATCTGAACTGTAGTAGTTTCATATCAACCTTACAAATCTTTTTGTATTTTAAATACATTTGAAGATCAGTTCAGCTGTAGAATTCAGCTTGGTTTAAAGCGATTCATTCATTCATCATCATGGTAAGTCGTTTATATTCCTGTTATACAAAATGCATAAATATTAACTTTCTAAATAAACGTTAAAATTTGAGAATAATACTGTAAAAGGAAATTGTCATTGAAACGAAAGTATATTCAATCATAATTTTCACCCCCTGCCTCCATACAATGTATTGAATTCAATAATATTAAACTTTGACGCTAAAGCTACAATTCGACTTAATACTCTTAAGTGTCACCGGTGTATATAATCTTCTCACTCGACCTAAGTGTTAATTTCCCCGGACGTATATATACGTCTTTCCGAAGTGCGATCTTTTCTGTGTACTGCTATACATAAAATTATTCTGAAGGCTTTGAAATGCAATAAAAAGACATTGACAGTGTTTGTGAAGGATTTACTTATTTCAGAGGAATCACTTATTTATTCGTTTTCTCCTCACCCCCCAATACACATCTCATACACATATATACATATCTACGTGGAAAACAGTGGCATTGGGGAGCGAATCACGTATCTTTTAATCGGCAATTAAGGGATTAATTATAAACCATACAAATTATCAAGATAAGTGTTGATTTTTGTATATAGTTTTATGTATAACAAGCCCATGGGGTCAATGGTAATTATTAAACTAGCTCTTAACTTAGTATTGCTAAATTATTTATAAAATACATCGTGCAGTACTGTGAGTGTATTATATCAATGTAAAAGTGTATTTATTTTTTATTATCTTAGAATTTATTTTTTCAGTAAATTAATATTCTTTCAAAATAATCTTTTGCTTTCGACTTTACAATATGCGAGTGCCCCCTCGTATAGTTATCACGCCCCCTTAGGGAGACTCGCCCTACAGTTTGAGAAACGCAGGTCATAGTGAAATATGGACTCAATTTAACATCTTAACTTAACTACAAACTCACAACAAAGTGTACTTGGCTAGAGCAATCAGTAGTTATATTAATAGATAAATAAAATCGAGAAGTAAAGCTTCTAATTTTAGATAATAATTTACAGAATATTGTCAAGAGATTTTATTTTGACAAAACTTTCCCTATTCTAAAATTCAATGATGTGAACTATTTTCCTGTCGCTTATTTTTATTTCATTAAAATATATTAATAAAAGCTCTAGCTTCAATTTCATTTTTACTAATCTCGTTATTTATTGCTCATTTTAGTTTAATGTTTTGAGAGATCTTCCTTCAGTAAAATGGATAGATGTATACTTGCATAGGAACTCCTTTTCAATTACATTAATTACGGACTAGCGCTAGAATTCTAATTCCCTTATTAAGGCATTCGATTCGATATTTTTATTTTTTTCTCCCAGAAATGCGAGGTAATTTACGGAAAGTAAATTAATCAGAAGATAGAATATTCTGTGCTTCATTTCTGTGTGTTGAAACTGGTCAGTTTGAATGCGAAATGTGAAGCTTCACTATTGGCAAAAAAGTCATATAAATTATGCAAAAAGAATTTCCTTCCTATATTGCCTGATTTAATTTATCTCAGCGCGTACTGAGAGGCTTTCACAGGTAGACAGTATATCAGCGCATTCGAGTAATTTTGTGAACTTCTTAAAGATTTGTGTTAGTATAATGTGCTAAGACTTTTAAACTTGTGCTTTAAGAACACATGAAATAACAAAATGTGTGCACTTAAAAAGTTTATTTTCATTACCTGTTTACACCTAACTTCCTAATTATTTTGTTAGCCATTTTTATTTCGTTTCTCATCTCCGGTATAAATATTTTAATGGGTTAAGTATCGGTGGAACTGGAAATAATTAAATATAAAGGAAATTTCGAAATGCTTCTCTGAAAAACCAATTCATAGATTTTTCTTCTTTTTTTCCTTTTCAAAGCTATGTATCAAATATACTTCTAGATTACTAGAAAAGTTCATCGTCTTATATATTATCTTACCCGAGAACAGAATTCGAACGTCTAGCACTTTAATGCTATTTATCTAAACTTTGTACTAAGTCAACTTTTTTTGGTCTCCTCAGAGTGACATTTTTAAAATGAAGCTTTCGCATTTAAAGCTTTCAAATAAATTTTGAAAATTATTGATGTCATTTGATCCACTCTGAAAACTAAAAAGTAATTTTAAACAGGATACATAACTTTTCTTGCCGTTAAGAATCACCCACTAACTTTGAAGGATAAAATGAAATATAGTTCTTCCTTAAATTCACTATAATAGAAAAATTTTATGACTGTAACTAAATAAATACCTCGTCTAGGAAAGCAGAAAGGAAATTAGTTCTTTTTTACCTATACGTTAACTGAGGTTAGCATAAAAAATTTAATGATAAATGGTTAAATATTTACAGTAAATTTTTAAGAAATGTCTGTTTCCTACAACTTAAGATTTTTTTAGAGTATAAGGTTTATAAATGAGAATACACATGTATATTTTAGGAAACTATTATAATCACGAAAATACATCCCCTTTTGAAAATCAAGGTTTAAAAATAATAGATATTACTTGAAATTTTTATAAAAATGAGAAATTTTCTTAAAAATTTAATTCCATTAAATATAAAACATTTAATTAAGTCAAATATGTACATATAGTGAAGCCTACTTATAAGAACCAATGATTTTTAGAAAAAATTAAACAGAAGAAAATATAAGTACATGATTGAAATAAATAATAAATGTAAGATAATATACAGATTGATATATTTTTTGAAAAAATATTTCAAGAGTCGTATTTTTAGACATGATGAGAGGAATTTAAATTAAATTCTGAACTCCAGGAACTTAGTCTCGAAGGGGAATGTAGTTTCTAGGTTTTGTAAATTTTTCAGCAAAATTTGCTTCAAACGGTCTGAGATTCTAGGTAAAAATTTATTGTGGAAATATTTTTGTACAATTGTTTAGAATAATAGCTAATATTTGTATATTTTTTAAAGATATTCCTCTCAAGATATTCAACTTTAATGAGCCTAAAGATGAACATTTTTTTCGTTTTTGAAAAGGGACCCCTAATTGATATGACATTCTGACTACGCTATCCAATATAGAGAGCAGAGTCTTTTATTGCACTACTCATTGTTATCTGAGTTGATCTATATTTTCTGGTATAAAATGAGCTCTATATTTCGGTTCTTACATCATAATGGTAAATGAGCTTGAACTTTACATATTAAAGTGAAAAATCATTTATTTAAGAAATATCTTGAATTCATAAAAAAGCAGTTTTATAAAAACAACGTATATGAGTTACATTGTTCAAAATGTTCACGAAAATTAAAACTATCATCTATCTTATAATGCATTCTTCGTTTGGTTCAGACTCTTTTACATTTGTAGAGTACATCTAGAAAAGCAAAGATATATATTTATACTAATGAGTTTATACTGATTTAAACCGCCATCACTCCCAATCTGCCCTCCAAATTCTCAACATGTTTTCTTGAGAAAAAAAAGTGTAAAAAAGATTTATTGGGGTATCCGATATTCACGAAATTGAAAAAATTAAAATGAAAACCAATAAAAAGGGAAAAATTAATTTATTTTATCAGTTTTAAGACTTTTAAATACATACATGAATCTTTAATTGTTGCAGTTGTCAATATCACGTCTAATTTCTCTTAGCAACGATCTTTTCCGTCTTCGAATCTAAGCCACATTCGATTTTCATATAGATCAGTAGTATTAATATTGGAAAAAAAGAGCGGATTAGATTCGAGTACATACAATATATGTATCTATTGTTATATATTTATGCATTTATACAAAGAAACTTGTTTTCCAGAACACTTCTCTTGTAATCATCGCTGCCTTTTGCGCCGTTCTTCTGCTTACAAATGCCGCGGCAAATCCAGTACCTGAAGGGGAAGCTCGTCACCACCACGGGCACCACCACCATCATGGACACGATCACCACCATGATCATGGTCATCATCATGATCATCACCATGATCACCACCATGACCATCACCACGACCATCATCATGATCATCACCATGGTCATCACCATCATCATGGTCATCATCATGGACATCACCATGGACATCATCACCACCACGGACACCATTGAAACTCATATGTCTTCCGGAAAATTGATTGAACCAAATTTGTTATTGCTGTAAACAATGAAATCATTTCAATAAAAACATATAAGCATTCAAGAGCGTCTTGTTAAGTCTACTTATTAATTTAGTCTGAAACAACCTCATATAAAAAGATATATTTCAAAAGAAGAAACTTGTTAATTAAATTGAGGGCAACAACTCAATTTGAGAATTATTTTTTCAATTCCTACTCTATTAGCTCACTCTCTCTATATATTTATATATTTATCTTGTTCAAATTTTCAATCGTTAATAAAATGCTTTCATTTCATCCAATCAAGTTCAAATAATTTTTTTCAAACTTGTAGTGGATGACACTTGACGATAATACAGTTTTTCAAACATTAATTAATTAAATTAAATTTAATTAATTACCGGTTTTTGATGCAAACTTTCGTCTCGAAGTTGTAACAATGTAACTGTCAAAACAATGACAAAAGTTGGCGTCGAAAACAGGTTTTTCAGCCAAACTAGCCAAAAAGGGCGTGCATTGTTACAACAATGCAGACAAATTCATGCACTTTTCCCATTTCTACTATTTTAGTTCACTTAGTTCAGTTCATATATATATATGTATATCTTGTTCAAATTTTCAATCGTTAATGAAGTATTTTCTATCCGTCCATTCAAAGTAGGAATAGACTTAAAATTTTTTTGTCAAAACAATAATGAAGCGAATTTTTCTTAACTCAATGAATTAAAAAAAAAAGAGTTTTATAAGAACTAATTATAATTTTAATTTCTTTATCAATATTTTTGAAATCTTACCCTAAAATAATACAAATTATATTTTCATTTAATGACAATTGTTTAGAGTATGGTGTAGAGGTTTGGAGAATGGGCTATATATCAGCTCAGGTGTCATCCTTGTCTTTTGACCGAGGTTCAAATTACGAGGTCCGTTACCAAAAGCCCTCATGTTGCTTTAAAGTGAAATTTTAATTAAAAGCAAAACAGTAAAATAATTACTTATATTAGAGGTGGGAAACATTTTCACCATTTTAATGAGTCATGAAGGAGGTTTTTAAATTTTTATATTTGCTTAACATATACTATATAAGCACATATTTAAATTTTTTTATTTTAAATAAAACTTATATATACATTAAACACCTCTTCAAATGAAAATATTATAACCATAAGCAATATAATTAAATTTTTTACATTACAAGGAAATACAATAGAAAAATTATAATACTGAATCTTAAAAACCTAACATCACAACAATAAAAAAAATTACAATCACGCTGAAAATCATATTTCAAACTCAAATAAGTGCAAATATTAAATAAAGAGAAACAGAAAAAGCTAAATTTAATGCACTGGTTGTCACTAGTCCATTCGCGTTCTTTCTACTAATAGTCCTCTTGGGGGAAAATGGATCTTTAAAATTTATTCTATTCCTCCGAAGAAAAAGATGTGATTATGTAAATTAAGATTTTATATAAAGATTAAACTTTCGAGTTAGAAGAGAGGGAGGTTAGACTGCAAACCGATAGCAATGATTGATTAACGTAAAACTATGCGAGAGCAATTTGTTGCTTATTTGATTAATATTAAGATTGACGATTTGGTCAATTAAGTGTTAAATTGGATTATAACGATTTGAATTAGAAGGTGTATTACCTAGACGTAAGTGATCCGATTTATTGTTAATACTTCTAATATCTCGTCTACCTCGCTGTTGCTTCACATATTTGGAAATTGGTGCATTTCTTAACTTAATGAAATTGTGTCGTTATTGAAAATTATGAATAAACAGAGTTTATTTTGAATATGGTTAATCTTCCTTCCGATCCTCTCATACTAAAGGATGTCTCGGGCCATCCATTAAATGCTGTACAAAACTTAAGCAACATGTGGATTTTTCTCCCCATAACCATTAAAAATCATCTGAGAGACATGGAATTCAAAAATTAAAGACAGCATTTTGTACTTAAACGCTAACGAAAATAAAAATTCGGAAAAATGAGACAATGTATATAGTATGGAATTAAAAAAAAGCTCTATTGAACTTTTAAGTACCGTTACTCGTGATTGTCTCTCCAAAAGGAAGAACAGCAAGCAGATGTTCCTTAGGATGGGATATACCCTCTCCTTATTGCAAAGGTTGCTCCGCACCGTCTCTCGATACTCAGCACCAAAACGTTCCATCGTTCTTGAGGTAAGATTGCCCATTTTTTCAATCGGCATCTGTTTCAGTTGTTCCGTCCCCGGAGGATAAAATCGTGCTTCAAGGCGTCTCCTCGAAGCATCCCACACATGTTCTATGAGATTTAAATCAGAGAAGAATGCTGGTCAATTCATTCGAGTGACATCTTCACTTTCCAGTAGCTTCTGAACATCAGCAGTCCCTAAAAACGCAGTCTGGTCTCACAGCACCTCGGAATGGGTAAGGATCACATTCTTACAACAGCAATCTCAGGGTTACATAACTTCTGTCGAAAACGTGGAACTCACTCAGACCGTACAGCATAATGCTTCCCTATGCGACAACACCAGGATCATCGCAACGGTCTCTTTCCATGATGTTGTTGGGATGAAATCATGTCCCGAGTTTATTCAATGGCTTCTCCACACATTCTGCTTTTGGATGCCCCACCCCCTCCATCTAATAATGAACGAGATCTTCACCTCAAAAAACGTGAGGAGGTATTGCGATAACGTCACAGTCTGAAGCAACACAAGAGATCTTGGCAATTAATCTCGTAATTTTGAATTTCGGTCAAGGGAGGAGGACGTTGCCTGAGCTATCCCCTTTTCTCCAAACTTCCACACCATGCCAATGGGACACAGATTTAATGTGCACCAGCCCCTCTACACAAAAGATCTTTGGTGGCACCAGGCTTCGAACTTGCGACTCGAAAATGTCGGACATGAATTCGTGACCGCGTCTACCGCAGCCACATTTTTAAGCTGGGGTCATAGAAATCTATGGATCTAACTTAAATTTTAATCTTTTGTTTTTTGTTGAATTAAAGTTAGCTAGGCCTTGAAATTTGTATATAGATTATTTTTTTCTAATTGTTTTCACATGCAACACCTTGAAGGAAGCACGCAAATAACATGAAATTTACAACATGCATTAGCGGAGGTGAGATATGCAAATGATTAGAATTTCAGCGCAGACACACATCATGCACGCCTGTGGCGCCACCTCAAAGTGCTATTTAAGGCTTGGACATTTCGACGATTTCAAGTTCGCCAATTGTGCTTTTCTTGTGGTTTTTTCAAAAAACGATCAATTATGTCTCGTAGAAAACAGCGATCAGCTTTTGATCAAGTATCCGAGTTCGACAGAGGAAGGATAGTGGCCTACCGAGATTGTGGATTACCTTTCAGGGAAATCGGTAGTCGTGTTGAACGAAACCAAACAACCGTAATGCGGATATGTGACCTTTGGATGCAGGAGGGTACGACGGATCAACGGGGTCGATCGCATCCACCTCAGTGCACCACTTCACGTGAGGACAGGCAAATTGTGCGCATGGCAGTGACGGATCGCTCAGTCACATCACGAACCATAGCACAGCACATTGAGTCTGTAACGCATCATTCAATGTCTACGCGTACCATTCGACGCCGTTTACAGCAGAGTGGTCTCTCCGCAAGACGTCCATTGCTTGGTCTACCCTTGACGCAGAACCACAGACGTCTCCACCGCCAATGGTGCGATGAAAGAAGGAAGTGGGTGGCAGAATGGAATGAAGTTGTCTTTACTGACGAGTCACGTATCTGTCTGCAACATCACGATGGTCGGATTCGAGTCTGGAGACACCGTGGAGAGAGGATGCTGAACAGCTGCGTTATGCACCTCCACACTGGTCCTGCACCGGGTATTATGATATGGGGCGGTATTGGATATCACTCTCGCACTCCTCTAGTTCGCATTGCCGGTACTTTAAACAGCCAGCGCTACATCTCCGAGGTGTTGGATCCAGTTGTCCTTCCTTACCTTCAGGGCTTGGCCACAGCCATATTTCAACAGGATAATGCGTGACCACACGTGGCACGTATTGTCCAAAGGTTCTTCGTCAATCATCAGATTGCTTCCCTGGCTGGCTCGTCCTCCGGATCTTTCGCCGATAGAAAATATGTGGTCAATGGTTGCTCAACGATTGACCCAGATTACACCCCCAGCTGCCACACCAGATCAACTTCGGCAACGTGTGGAAGCTGCGTGGTCTGTTGTACCCCAAGAACACATCCAAAGTCTCTTTGAACCAATGTCGAGGCGTGGGGCAGCGGTGATCTCCAACAATGGCGGATACTCTGGCTACTGATTCTGACAGGAACCACACTTCACAGAAGTCTATAAATTTAATCATTTGATACTTGGTCAACATGTTATCTACAAAATAAATTTTGTTGTGCTATCTCTTGTCTTTCTTGGGGTTGCATTTACGGTGGCCAGCAGTGTACATATTTGAATATTGTTTATATTTTCAGCCCTCAGTGAAAGTTAACACCCCTGAAACCCCTTAACAACATATACTCTCTTAAAACGAAAAAAAACCCATGTTTTATACCGAATATAAGCAGAGAATAACCTCCTCAAATTTTAATACTTGATTCTTTTTGAGAAAAGTTACTTTTCGTGAAACTAAAACCTCAAAGAATGCCATAAGTTTCGAATGAAAACCACTAATCAGTATCAACTTTCTGTAATGATAAATTGTATAAGTATAATACGCTTTTTCTTTTTATAAATAACTCTTAAAGAACTAAAAATATTTCGAAAAGAAATAATTTTTGATTTTGGTGCTAATATCTTTCAAGTGGCATCTGACCTTTAAAAAAGGCAAGCTTTTGGCAGAAGGAAACTACCATTATAGCCAACGATAACGGGAACAGCACGCAAAGTTTGTTCTTTACTGTACATTATAGATATCTGTCATTTATCATTGTTGCGTTTAGGAAAAAAGCTCCAAAACTTCTTCAAGAAGGTTCATTTTTCAAATATGACAAACATAAACTCTCACTTCCTAAAATGGTGGTGAAATACTATTTTCTCTACTCAAAAGGATTTTACAAATTCTTATTTTATTTATTAGTACTTTATTTTACTTGAAATTTTTTTTATAAATTAAAGTAAGCGTTTGATGTCATTAATGCTGTCTTCGTTTAATATTATACATAGAATGGTACTTGAATTTGGTGTGTGTTTTAAAAGAAATAGAAAAAAAAAACACTTTATTGTTAATATATAACACAACCATATATTTACTACTACTTTTAAATCTAGAAATTCTCGATACACCCCACTTTTACTTTTAACAAATAATAATAAAATCCCTATTTGGCACTAAATACAAGGACTATTTTATACAGAAGGAAATAGATTATATTAAGCTCTTAATTTAAAAGCTTGAGAATATATCTATATTCATAATAATCTCTAATCAAAATCTATTAGAATAAATTATAATAGAAAATATAATATTCATAATAATAATCTATGTTCACAATAAAATTTAAAATTCAATATGAGAAAAAAATTGAAAACTTTGGACAAGTTTTAAAAATATTACTGTTAAGTAAATGGGTTAAAAAATGAATAACACACACACACACACACACACACACGCGCGCGCGCGCACGCACACACACGCACACGCACACACACACACACACACACACACACGCACAATAGAATATGCATATATAAAATCGGAATATGTTATTTTTATGAAAATAAAATGTTTTAAGTTTCCTTTCTGCTTTTTCAAATTAGAGGAATACTACCATAAATAAGAATTTACAACAACAACAACACTAATAGCTATTTATTTGTGGTTGTTTGAAAGACTAAATGTATTTTAAATACACTTTAAAGAAGTAAATCATAAGAATTAACCACTTAAAAAATATATTGCTTTTTTTAAGTTGATTAATTTTAAATAATAATTTAAATAGTAAAGTATAGTTTACAAAATACCTTAAACCCAATAGCACTGAATATCTTTACATCTATCCCACTATAATAAAAGAAACCAATGTAAAATTGTGGAGAAATCTGTGTAAAACGACTTCATTCCGCGTCTTTCCCTTTAAATATTACAAACACAAAATTTGTTCTGTTCATTTAATGTAATAGCTTTTAAAACTCGTTTTCTAATGCTAGAAACATGCAAATGAAGGAACCCGTAGTAATTGTACGTGTTTGAAAATAAATAGTTGTTTTCAGGAAGTTAGATGCTTTATATCCCCTCTCCTACTCCCACCTCTGCTTCGATATTAGTTATTACGTAATTAGGTCATTTCTATATCTCTGTCTCTCTCTTTCTTCTGCTCTTTTCTTATGATAAAACATGAAATCTATGAAGTATATATCAGTAATCGGAAGCATTTGAAAGATGTCTTGTTGCATTACCCAACACTAAGTTAGCTGGGGGTATACGTAGAGCAGTGGTCTTCAAACTGTGTTCTCTCCACGGAACTTTGGGGTTGGTTCCACAAGGGGTTCCATTCCCAGGCGTTCCACGAGTCACAATAAAAAATCTAAAAGAAAATTATAAATGTGTATGTAAAATTGATTCTCACAGTCTATGAATTTTGTATAACCACAAATCCCAGTGTTATTAAAACGGAAAAAATTATTTGTACATAACTTTATTTTTTGTATAACACTTTCTTGACTTTTATTGTAATATACTAAAAGAGGTTATAAAGAACGTTTTTTTCTTTCCGTACTTCCTACTAAACTCTCACTTATCTCTATTGTATTCATCCCATGTTCCACGAAATAATTTTATACTCGTTAGTACAATGTTTTACACAACTAAATAATTTTCTAATAAAAAATGCACCTTTTTCCATTTTCCGAAAAGAATAGTTATGATGAAGGAGAAGAAACAACTTATCTAGTTATGAACTTATCTAGTCTAGTCTAGATTGTTATGATTCGACATTAAAATCTAAATTTAAACAAGAACAGCTCTTAAGTTTTTAGTTGAAAATTCAGATTTCAATGCAGAATTTATCACACAGCTATAAACATTTTAATGCCCTTCAAAACAATGCATTTAAATGAAAAATATTTCTCAACGTCAGTGGCTACAATAACAAAATATAGAAGCAAATTAAACATAGAATATGAGATGCGATTGCAGATATTTTCAATAGATATAAACTTCAAAGGCTTATGTAAAAAAATACAAATATACACTCAAGAGCCAAAACATTATGGTCACTTGTCAATAATGAGTTGGCCGACCTTTGGCGCGCAACACAGCTTCAACTCGCTTTGGCATGGATGCCACAAGTCTTTGGTAGATGGCCGGAGACAGATTGTACCAGATGTTTAAGCAACGGTCATGCAAATCCAAGATATTGTGAATTGGTGGTCTTTGAACTCTCAGCTACCTGACATCCCAAATGTGTTCTATTGGATTGAGATCTGGTGAGTTAGGTGGCCAAGACATTAACTGGATTTCAGCATCATGTTCCTGGAACCACTCCAGCACAATTTTAGCCTTGTGACACGGGGCGTTGTCCTGTTGGAAATTCCATTGCCAGCTGGAAAAACAGAGGCCATGTAAGGGTGCAACTGGTCCGCAATGATGCTCAGAAACCCTGTAGCATTCATGGTCTGCTCTACCACAACCACGGGTCCCAGAGACGCCCAAGAGAACGCCCCCCAAAGCATATTACCGCCACCACCGGCCTGTGTATGACCTACTGTACATTGAGGGAGCAACTGTTCGCCTGGAAAACGGCGTATCCTAACACGGCCATCGGCGTGATGAATGACAAACCGTGATTCATCTGACCAGGCAACTCTCTCCCACTGATCCATGGACCAGTCGCGATGTTCCCGGTCCCAGCGCAGGCGCAGTTGGCGATGACGCTTGGTCAGCAAAGGCACACGTGTGGGACGTTTGATGCGTAGCCCGATATCCAACAGTGTACACTGAACAGTGTGCTCCGATACTATTCTACTTGGCCCTGCATTGTATTGGGCTGTCAGCTGAGCCACTGTATGGCTCCGGTTTTGCTTCACCATGCGAGACAGTCTGCGACGACCTTTTTCTTTGATAGCGTGTGGACGTCCAACACCATGTCTTCTATTGCTGGTTTCACCGTCATTCATTCACTTTCCATAAGTACTAACAACTGTAGATCACGAACAACCCACGAGTAGTGCAGTTTCGGAAATACTTGTTCCGAGCCTTCAAGCCATTACAATCTGCCCTCTATAAAAGTCACTTAGATCCGCAGCCTTTCCCATCACACACAGAAGTAAGTGAAAAAGAATTATTCTTCAGACTCTCTAGCAGCAGTTAAATACCACTTCCACCTGATCACGTGCCTTCCACGTCATCGAGGCAAGTTCATTGTAAAATGTAGGGGTGGTCATAATGTTTTGGCTCTTGAGTGTATATTCCAGTTGCCAAATATAATGCATGGGTAGGTGACACTTGGATCCCCAATTTATATTTTTAATGAATAAATATTATTAATATTACATTACATTTTTAAATACCTAATAAATATTTTTTATAATTTTCTTTTCATAATGAATTTATAACATATTGATATACTTCACATATTATGTTATGGAATGGGGTTCCAAAAACATTTCATATTTCTAAGGGTTCCGTGAGTTTAAAAAGTTTGAGGCTCACTGACGTAGAGCATTTGGCCCTCTCCAGCATTGATCTCCTCTCTGTTTTTTTAAGATGCATTAAAAGATAATGATTGCCCATAAGTAACGAAAAAGATATTATAAGTTTAAGTAAAAATGAAAAATTTTTATTAGAAAATTTCATTAAAGTTTTAAATAATAATATTATAAAATATCAAAAAAAATATTAAGATTTAAAATTTTAGTGCATCAAAGAATTCTGTTTAAAGTCTTAACTTTCTCTCGTCCTATAGGAGCCAGAGATAAATAGGATGACTGACCAATGAAGGAACAGTTTATCGTAACATTTCAAGCAAGAAATTTAAGTTAGAAACATACTCCTTCCACCTAAGAAAAATGGTTCACAATGAGGTTCAGGTTAATGTAACTGCATTAGAAGTATAATGCAATTGTCAGATGTCGAAGATAGCCCCTGAATTAGTTAATAGGTAAATTTAAAATATAAATTATTAATATTTTATTCGTTTCTGTCAACATCAAATAAGGTGGTAAGAAAGGTAACAAAAATGAACCCTTTAAAATGCATTATACTTTTTATATTATTACTCATGAGGGCTTTTTGTGGTATTGTTGCACTTAAGATATAACATATACCTATATTTCTGATAACAATTTCTTGTACAATCTCTAACATTTTGTTCTTAAGTCCTAAAACAGGGCATTGTCGAGGAAAGATATTATTATGAATATATTTAAAGTTTAAATTAAAATAAAAGTTATACGAAGTGCTCACTTTCATATAGGATCTGTTATATTAAAATTTTATGTAATAGATTTGGCAAAAAGGATTAAATCAGTGTGCATGTATAATTAGGAAAATCATTAAACAAATATCCTCTTAACTTTCTTTGAGAAAACTAACTTAATCACTGTATTTTAATAAAAGAAATGCAAATTTTTGAATAATAGTAAAAATATTTCATCTCTGTAAAATTTTACATTTTTTCGATCTGTGCTAGACACTCAAAAACGTCACACAAAAGATGGGAAATGCGAGTGCTTTATTTTTATTTAATCAAAAACCATTTTAAAATAATTAAGTTAACTCAGCGGCGCAACAGCCCATGAGGGCCAAGGTCTACTGTGCCCAACTCCTTGGGCCCTGAGGTGCAAGAGCAGGTGGTCAGTCTGACGCGAAACCCCCCAGTGTTAAGTTCCCAAGCAAGCTCGGTGCTCATTTTATCGACCCACTAAGGGATGAAAGGCTGAGTCAACCTTGACCTTGTTTAAACCTCGGACCTGTGGTGCGGAAGCGCAATGCACTAACCACTCAGCCATTGGGCTTATTTTAAAGTAATTATTGTTTAATTAATCTGCAATAAGTATTTCGGTAAGATCGTATTTAAGAAATATAAATTAAAATATTACATTATTCTGTAAATTATCATGTGTACTAATGTAAATGATTGAATATATTCTCACACGTTTTTGCTGAATCTGAAGTGAATATCTCATTGTCAAAATACCGTATTTATGCTAATCTAAGCTGCCGTCGATTCTAAGCCACACTCCAAATTCTCAAGAAGTTTTTGAGAAAATTGAAAAACAGTATAATATACTTTATCGATGTTCAATTTTATGAAATTAAAATAAATTTATTTTGAGAACCGAAAAGAAGTGAATAATTAGTTATTTTACCAGTATTCTAAACTTTTTTAAATGCATACATTAACCTATAATTGCCCCATCCAACGAATTTTTCCCCCTTCGATTCTAAGCCTTGCCCAATTTTCGTTAACATTAACATTGGAAAAAAAGTGAGATTCGAGTAAATGCGGTATTAATAATTAGATTGTTGAAAATTATGGTAAGAAATTATGGATACGTTAAAGTGTCACTTATTATTTTTTCTCAAAATATTTTTTGGGTAAATTTATATTTATATCTATTGTGGACACATTATTGCTTATGTTTGTAAGCCCTTTTGAATAATTTTTGCTATAAATATTAATATTTAAATTTAAGACCATAGATAAACTAACTTTTACATGTTGAAATTAATTATATATTGAATTTTTTCCCGGATATATGTTCCAAAAATTGCATTTAAATTTAAGCAACACATTACCTTAATTTAAAATAAATGTCATACAAAATTTTCCATTATTCGAGAAATATCAAAAAAAAAAAAAAAAAAAAAAAAAAGAAAGAAACACAGAAATATACAGAATTAATTTCCTTTATTAAAAGTAAATAAAAAATACATTTGCATATTACAGAAGAAAATCAAATGTTCTTGGAATATATAAGTTCATAAAATATGTTGCTGTTGATCCCTTTAATCGCGTTGTTCTTGCTGTTGACCATCATCACATCTCGCTTCATCATCAGCAGGCTGTTCTTGATCCAAGATGTGAACCACAACATGGGGATCTTCTTGGTCAGAGTGATGTTCTTGATCGGCTGTTTCCTCTTGATCATGTTGAAAACAATGAGCACGTCTACCATGACGACCATGCTTGAATCCACGTTTAAATCGGCAGCAAAAGCCATGTTGATCTTCATCATGAGAATCATGTTCAAATTCACCATGATCTTCGCTATAATGTCCATGTCCATAATGAGCATGCCTGAATTTGCCACCAAAACCATGATGACGTTTGCCATGATGGTTATGCTTCCCATGATGTGGACCATGTGGGAATTTTTCAGAATGATCTTCTTTTTCATCACCCGATCCATGCTTGAATTTGCCACAATGCGTTTGGTGGTCATCATGATGATGATCACGCTTTCCACCCTCTGGGCCATTTTTGAATTTGCCACAATAGCCATGATGATCATCACCGTGCATTACATTAAATGGTCCAGATTTGTTTTTACCACAATGCCCATGTTGTCTGCCATGGTGACCATGTTTGAATTTTCCAAAAAAGCCACAGCCATCTCCTCCGTGGTGACCATGTTTGAATTTGCCAAATCCATGGTGATGTCCTCCATGATGACCGTGCATTCTGCCATGGTGACCATGTTTGAATTTACCGCAATGTCCTCCATGAAGTTTTGCATGAAATCCATGTTCTTCATTATCAGAGCTGTGTTTGCATACATCATCACGTTCATGATGGTGATACATATCATGATGTCCTCCGCCATGGTGATGTCTGCCGTAGTGATCTCCATCATGATGGCCATGGTGTCCATGATGAAGTCCGTGACGCTTAAATTTTCGAAAGAGGTGGTGTCTACGGTGATGATGGCCCATGTGGTGTCCTCCCATGCCTCTAGACTTCCACAAGAGAGCTCTAAACTTCATTATAATGCTGATTGTAGCAACAAAATAATGTTTCCTGTAAAGCAAATAATATGCTACAATCAATTAACAGCTTTTTTTAAATATAGATAATTTCATGTCATTTAATATTTAGAATGATATTCAGCTATACTGCCCAAAATAGTTTATCTACAACTCAATGATAAGTTCAGAAAATCGTTTTATTTTTTGACAAAAAAATCCTTATCTCAGTATGTCGGAAAAAGAATTCTTCTAAATTTGGAAATAATTCAACAACAGTAAATTAAAATTAGTTTTTGAATTTTACATTTGCTATATAAATTTTTATTCGTGTTGTACAAATAAAAAATTCATATTTAATTGGAAAATTTCAAAAATATAACATCGAACAGTCCTAAATTTTTTATTACGAGAACTTGTTTTTAAAAAAGGACAGTGCACAATTACTCATTATTTGTACAGTAATTCAATTAATGATTTTTATCATATTTTTACTGTGCATGATTTATTATATCTCTGAAAGACAACATTTTGTCAAAAATCAATAAATTTTATTCGAATATTTTATTAAAGAATTTTCATAATTACAAAACAAAGTGATGTCACCATTCTTTACAAGATTTTTAACAGTATTGATGAGTACAAGTACATTTAAAATTTTCTTCTTTTTTCACGCAATTTTTTCACATGTTTTCCAAACAAAATATTTTTCAAATCAAGTTTTATACGATGATTGTAAACTGATATCATTCTCAAAAGATTCATAAAGTAAAATGACAAAAAGTAATATGATATATGTAATGATAAAATCAATCACTTTTATTGATGTATTCAATTTAGTAAACTAGCCATATCCAATTAAAAGTATGAATAATACATGCAAAAAAATTTTCAATATATTCATCCAATTTCATCAAAAAGACTTTTTCCATTTATGTAATGGATTTTTTTTAACTGTTGAGTAATAATCTGGACAAATAATTCCTTCGCTAAGCTCAATTTTCTTTTAATATAGGAGTAAATATATAAAATATCTTCAGTCATTAAAAAAAACAACTATGATTCATATCTGCATTTAAAAAGCTCATTTATCATTACATATAATTTTCATATTTTCAAGACAATCTAAATGTCATTCAATAAACAGAATGATTCGTTTTCGAATGTGCCTGTTATAGCGCCCTGCAAGTAACTTTCTGCAGAGTTAGTACATATATAATTTTTTGATATCAAAGTTTTTAATACAATAATACTTGCTTTTTTCCATCATCTTTATTGAGCTCCAGCATTATTTTTCATTAATTTTTTGCAAATATATAAAGCAAATTCTATTTATTTGCAAAATTTGACTTTTTTTTAAAGAAATAATTCATCAATTGAATTGCAAAGCTTCTTCGAAATACATTTTTGATTATAAATATTCAGTTTATCATTCAATGCAAATATATAGGAGCATTTATTTTTCTTTCCAAGTATATAATAAATTTTCTTTCTTCCAATCAATATATAAATTTCTATATCTATGATATTCTATACAAAACAAAGAGCAAGCATTTTGTCAATTTTGAGCCAAATCATTCTTCGCAGAATTTTTTTCACTTCAGTTGCTCATCAGCAATATTCAATAATTCATTTCTCATATAATTTCAATAAAGAAAATTCTTTGCGAAATATCTTCAATCGTTTCGGCTTTTCGCAAAACAGGCAGCAGAAACAAATCATTTCATTTTGAGCCGAGACAAAACAAGCCTATAAAAACAATAAACTTACTATGAATTCCGAGAGATCTTGCGCTCAAATACGGTGAGAATATTCCAAAATATACGTTCCTGAATCTTTCGAATTACTTGTAAGTCTTCATATGCGAACAATTCCAAAACTTGTAGCACACAACAAACAAAAGAAAGCTGCAGTGTTCTTTACAGTTGGACCAGCCACTTTTAAATGAAACTCCGCGATGCAAAAATGATAACAAAATCACGCGATGAGATTACAACCTGTGGTGCAATCTCGAGTTAACAATCATCTTTTTTGACGCGTCAGCAATTTTACTTTTTTAAAACTGCCTGCACGCTATCATCACATGAGTACTGACCCTGAAACGTCCGGCACACAAAGCATAGTTAACTCTTATTATTTTTGTTTCTATGGTGATGTTGCGAGAGCCGGTTGCAATCCGCAAATTTGAAACTTGTTTTGTGAAGTGTTACGATAAGGAGAAAGAGGAGCCGATAAACCCTTTTAAACGCGCATATAACCGTATTGCGTAACTCGTTGCAATACTTTTAATAGATGATAAAGAAATGCGATAACAGAGAGATACTGACTTTCGGCTGGACGAAAATGAAAAGGATACGGAAGAAATTTATTTTTTAAGAATGTTGCAGCCAATTTTGTTTAAATTTGAAATGACGAATATTTTTAGCTAAAAGGTCCATTCAAACGTAATTTATAAAGTGAGTGATTTATCCCGATATGTTTTTTTAAAGATCTATCGATTTATTTAAATAGGCGATGCTTGGTATATTTTTTATAATAACTAATGCATAAGAAGGATAAACAAGAAAAAACATTTAAGAAGATTTAAAGATTTTTTTTTAAAGATTTATTAACACTTTTAGTTTTTCTTTTTGAAACTATCAAATTGAATTTGGGAAATAAAAATTTATTCTACATAACATTCCAAACAAATGAAAGATTTTTTTAACGTAAAAAAACTAAATTCAATTCTTTTATTTTATTTTTAATGTTATATAAATTTGCTGACATTTCGATTTTAAGTTAGAAATCTTTCGATTTTCCAAGACGTAGTTTATTTAATAAAATAAAATAAAAATTATAATGACAGCAAAAATCAATCATTCTTCAAGATCCTAAATGAATAATAAATAGAGAAATTATATTTTAGAGTTATAATTATTTTAAATAATAAATTATTTTCAAAAATATTTTAAAACAATCACTTTGTGCGAACATCTTAAAAACTTTAAAATATTGTATAATGTTACTGTCAATCTTATAATACACAATAGTTCAATAAGTTTTAAGGAGGTTATATTAGCACTTAACTACAGAAAAATACTAACGTACAGCTTTTAGAAAAAATACTTGATCGCAGCGTAACTGTTAACTTTTTTTAAGATGGAAAAATATATTTATTCAAATTTCCGGTCAAAAATATTCAAGTAAACTAAATACATATCTTATTTAGAAAATAGATTAAATAAAACATAAAATTTAATGGGAAAAAACTACTGTGTTTTTAAAATATATTACAAGCAAAATATTTTGCCATCGAGAAAAATTGTGTATAATACTCCTCATTTATTAAAGATTTTGATAAGTTATTCAATCACTTGACTTAAGAAAAATTAAATTATATATTACAGTATAAAATGTGCATAAAAACATTACTGTGTTTCGCGGACACCGAATTTCTTTGATTTAAAAAAATTATAATCAATGAAACTTCTTAAGAAATGTTTTCTAATTGCATATAAGATTTAAAAAGGTTAAAAATTGCCTTAAGGTTTTTATTGCCATGAATGTTAGTTAAGAACAATTATGTAAAAAATCTTGTTGAGAACGATTAAAGAGAAAAAAAGGAAAAGAAAAATCAATATTTGAATAACTGAATCAGGCCAGCTGGTGGGTGGCGCAGTTCGTTACGCTCTGATCTTGTACTCTCAAATTTGCGGGTTCGGCCCCTACCCAAGGTGGTGATTTTAATGATGCAAAAAATCGACAGCATCTATGTCATATGATTATAGACATGTAAAAGATCTCTAGAGTTCCTGTTTGGCTTGGTGATCTCGGCGAAGTTAAACTCCTAGTATGATTTCGCATCATCAGAGCTCAGATACCTCCCTCTGGAGAGAAAACTGGTCTTCAAATCACATTGCAGCAATTAGTATCCTGCAATATGATGCCGCACTAAAAAGTGATAGCAGCTCCCGGGAAGTGTACTAGGTCTGCAATGATAAAATACCAATCCGCAGCCCCATTTGATAAAAAAAGTAACTCAATCTTATTCGCAATTTAATTCAAAAAGTATTGTTATTGAGAACATTTTTCGGATTTTGTAAAAATCACACTGGATTTATAATGTTACACTTTGGCATTATTAAAAAAAATAATTAATACCTTCTTCATTGTTTAAAGCTTTTTATTAAAACAAAGAATGAGTAAAATCAAATTTTTGAGAAAAAAATTATTCCTCGATTTTTAGGCGTATATCTCTAAACTTTAATATAATATTTGGTTGAATTTCAAGAACTTGACTTGCGCACTATACAAAATCGTCTGTACCGACACAAACACGATAAAGAAAATTTTTCATATCCGTATAACATATTTGTTTAAACAGATTTTCTGTCTAGGATATATTTAAAAAAGCAAGATAAAAGTTATATACATCGCATTTGGTGTTCAAAAAAATAATATTACATCTTTTACACGCCTATGAACAAACAGCAATATCTTTGCTGGAAAAAACGGCTACGGGTTTACAATAGTTATGAATACCAATTTTGAGAGAACATATGAAACTGGGTCCTTTATTCTACATAAATCCGTTACTTGAATTAAAATGACTGTTGCATATTAAATAGAACTGTTCCTCAAAATCCTTACATAGAGTAAGTAGAAGCTCAGGAGATTGAGTTTTTTATAAACAACGCACAAAAACAACACGAAAGGCTATTGGAGACGGACCTCGTAGTTTTAAGCCTCGGTCAAGTGACGAGGATGACAACTGAGCTGGCACTCCCTCTCCAAACTATACAGCACGCCAACGGAAGGACTTTGAACTCTATAGAATTAATGTGCACGTGCTAGATGGCGGGTTTTCAGCGGCACCATGCCTGTTACCCGCGTCACGCTGACCACGAGTTCGTGACTAAAAGGTTACTGCGGCCACCAGTAGAAGCTCGGAGTTAGATACATTTGACTGTCGATAATTCAAACCTTCGATTATACGAATCACTCGATAGATAATTCGAAGTATATGTTTAGTCCCTAGAAAAACTCTTGATATTTCGAACTAAAACAATGCGTTTGGGTACATTCAATATTTCGAAGTAATATCTGTGGCTGGCCAGACTACAACACGCGATAATTCGAAGCTATCTTATAAAACTCTCGACAATTCGAACACTCACTAGCATGTACAGTCCTGTAGCAAACAGGTTGAAGCTTACAAATTTTGTGTGGTATTGCCTCTGAGTGTCTCCCCTGTAACGTAGCCCCTTTAATGATCATCTGTTTACTACCTCATCTTAGTGTTTTCCTGTTCATCAGGCGAAAATACACTTTTATTGCTTTCCTTCTTCAAATGGACAATAGACCAACCGCACCGTTTGTCAGCCGTCCATATATTTCGTTTAACACGAGGCCTTGCTACACATTCCACTATTGTGAAGAAGAGATGCGTAGGATTGGGTATGAATGTATTCTTTTAATACAGGGCTTTTAACTTTTGTATAATATTTATGTTGTATAATATATATTTAAAAAAAAATTATACATATGTACAAGTGTTGTTTTATTGCATAGTTTCAAATTAAAATGCGTTAGAAAAAAAATTATCTTCGAGTATTTTGGGAGTTTTTTCTACCCTCTTGATTATTCAAAGTTTTTCATTGGTCCCTCCAACTTCGAATCATCCAGAGTTGACTGTATATAACTGAAGTGTCCTCTCCTTGTTACTCAATGGCGCACACAAAGGGGAGGGGTCTCTGGGTCCGGACCCCATCACCTTTGATTTTTTTCGAATGATTATAATCCTATGTATATGAAACGTAAAATTTAATTAAGTGTTTCTATTAATAATTAATTTTATTAATTAATGCTACTTACATATTCAATGATTTATTTTTTACTGTCTTTTGTTCCCGCGAATCGATAACATCAAAAGGATATGTTTGGTGGTGTTTTGGGGCATGATACGAAAATGGCGGATTTTTGACTCTGGACCCCTCCCACCCTCAGAAAAATTCCTGTGTGCGCCACTGTCTTTACTTGATCTTGGCTTAAGGTGAAGAATCCGTCACCAAATAGCTTTTATGCTGTTCACAGGTGCTGTTAGTTTAAAATTCCGGTCAACTAATATATATATACTCAAAATTTCTCTACAAGAGAGAGATGAATTAACATGATTAATACTTAAAAGAATAGCAATTGCTAGATAACAAGACAACAGAATTTAAAAGGAGATATGAAAAATTGAAATAACAGAGTAAAATATAAAAGAATGGATGCTTCAGTATTATCAACATTGCTGACTTAGGACAGCTTGTATACATAAAATTTTTCTTTAAAAATTTTTTTTTGTATAAAACTGGGATTGAACATGTTTTTTGGCCAGCCAACCTTCCCCTTATTCTGTTAATAATACCGAGCAAATACCAATTGGAAATAATGGATAGGAAATCTAAATCCATTATAAGAAAAAGTTAACTTACCTAAAAATTGCATACTGAAATGCAGAGCCCGCGCTAAATCTGAGTACAATAAACAAGTTATTGCCAGATTCTGGACCCAAATACAATTTCAAAACAAAGCAAAGGCTGAAAAATAGCACTTAGCAAAAGTATGAAAAGAAAGAAATAATAAAATAAGAATTGTAAACATACAACCATTATCTTAGAGACTCTTAATATGATTTAAAAGTTATAATAAATTTAAAAAAAGTAATTTTATCTGAAACTAGAAACTGGGGGTATTTAAAACTATCTAGGAAGAATAATAAATCTATAATATGAACCTTTTAAAACTATGGAAATTTAATCCTTACTATTTAGAATTTCTTTATTTAAATATCTATTAATAAAATTAATTGGGTAGTTCTGAATTAAACAGTATTTAGTAAAATGTTTATAATTTTTTCTTTTTTCTGATTTATTAGAAACTAGAAAATTTATTGCGTAGTGTGTAATTAAGAACAATATTTCTGAATATAGATACATGCACATTACTCTCCCAATGCGGTACTTTTATAATATTGAAAATAAAGTCTTCTCGTTTATCATAAATATTAGTAACTATTTTATAATCTTTTAATTTAATTTCTATATCAAGAAAATTTGCTTCGTAACTATTACTATTTGTCTGTATTAAATTAAGATATTGTGGATAAAAATTAATATTAGGTTTAAAGTTGTCTTGCTTGCCAAAAATGATTAAATCATCTATATAACGAAAAAAGTAAAATTCTAAGTTGTCTGTGAAACTTTTTTCAAAATAATGTAAATATAAATTGGCAAGACAGTTGCTATCTGGGCCACCTTGTGGTAGACCCTTAATTTGTTGATAAAAAAATAATTACCATTATGATAATCATAATTCTCTTTTAGAACTAACCTAAGTAGAAAACCAAATCTCTCATATTTGACATTTTTAAACAAATTATCTTTATGTAATTTTACTAGTGTTTTTATCATATCATCAATATTAATTGAGTTAAAAAGATCTTCAAAATCTAAACTAAATACTGAAAATATCTTAATATCTTTAATTTGTGCAATTAGTTCTGTACTATTTTTAAGAATGGCAGAAGTTTTTAGATTATTTATTGTATCTTCTAGCATTTCATGTAAAATTTTGCCTGATTTACTGATATATGTATTAAAACCATTAGTAACTGATCTTAACTTTACTGGATCTTTATGAAATTTAGGAGTAAGAAATACATGTGGAAATTTAAAATTATTATTAATTTGTATTTTTAATTAGATTATGAAAAGCCAAAATTCGATTATTTATTTCTCTATCAGAAATTGATGACCTAATAAAAGCTGTATTATTTTCAAAATGTTTGTTGAGCATTAAACTATAATAGTATTTACAAATGAAGGCAAAATTTCCAGGCTCTTTATCAATATAAACTATGATAAATTTATTTTGTAATTTTTTAATCTGATTTTTAATATCATTAAAAAAGATGTTATTATCTGTACTAAATTTATATTTATTAATCTGTTGTGTAATGTTACATTTAAACTCTGTGAATGCCTCTATAGGCATACTATATTTAATAGCAATTTTGTAAATGAATTGCTCAATATCATTATATAACTGATTTTTGATAATTTTATTATTATTGGAAATCATAAGTCTAAAACCAGTACCTTTATTCATTATATTTCTAAGATTATTGTCTTTTACAATATTGAAATCACCAGTAATAACATGCTGGTGATAATTATCTTTGAATTCTTTAAATTCATTACAATAACATTAAATTTTCTTGCTTGATAGGTGCATTATTGTTAAAAATTGATCTACCTATTTTTTTATTATATTTAAAAGCCTGTTTAATAGTGATATTTTGAATTGGGAAAGTTGACATGTGTTTTTTAAAAATGCTAGAAAAATTAATATTATCAAAAGATTTATCTATACAAATAAATAAAATTGAAGTGTCTGTTTGTAATTTCAAATTAGCAGCTTTTTACTATATGCATTTAAAAGTATATACCGTACTTATATAAAAAAAATCAATTTTTAAAATTTTTGCCTGTCTGTCTGTCTGTCTGTTTGTTCCGGCTAATCTCGGAAACTTCTGGTCCGATTTTAAAAATTCTTTCACCAATGGAAAGCTACATTATCAGCGAGTAACATAAGATATATTTTATCTCCATATTCCTACGGGAACGGGAATTATGCGGGTAAAACGTTGACGTTGCTTACTCCCCGCCAAGTTGGCGCAAAATTATGCATTTGATCAATAATGGAAATTTTAATAAAAATTTTCTCACATTTGTAGCAAATAACTGAAACATAGTGTAATTTATCATCTTAACAAAAAGCAATTTTTAAATGGTTTTTTACTAAACGTCTAAAGTTTATTGCGTTACGTTTGTTAAATGTCAAACTCAAACTTTGAGAAATATCGCCAAGTTGGCTAAGAAGCTTTCTATTCCAACAATCCCAGATATTTTAATGCAAATTTCCCACCACTTTTTAAAGAGGGAAACGAAATAAAGTTTTAGCGAATTGCGTGCGCGTGATATTGAAAATTCTATGATAATATTAATTGACAGTTTCATAAAAAGTTTTGTTTACTTTAGTAGTTTTGATTAGTTTGAATAGTTTTGAAAGTATTTATTACTTTGAATTTTTGGAATAAGTACAAAGACAACATGGCGGAAGATATTTTGATACGAAAACCAATGAAATATGCCTTTCAATGAACACATCTACAACGAAACGCAATAAAGGTTTTCGGAATGGTTAGGTGAAAGCTACATGATTTTGGAATGATTAGCTCTAGACGTATCGACGGAAATGGCTTCGATATTGAAATTACTTGAGAATTAAACTACAAATTCATAGCATTGCAACATCAAGTAACAGAATTTATCCCTCAATTAACTCCAGAACAAAGTCACGTTTTCCGACAAGTGTTACGCAAAATAGAATCCGGCAGTGATGCACTCTTTTTTTTCTCGAAGCCCCTGGAGGAACAGGAAAAACGTTTTTCTAAACTTATTATTAATGACCACCAAAAAAAACCCTAGAAGATAGCAGTTGCTATGGCTTATTCTGATATAGCCGTGATTTTACTGACCAACGGTCGTACTGCACATTCCGTTTTAAAATTATCGCTTAATCTTGCATTTGAAGATTCCCTCATCTGAAATTTCAGAAAAAATGCCTCTCAAGTCAGGATGCTTCCACAATGTAATCTTTTAGTGTGGAATGAAAGTACGATGTCTCACAAGAAAGCTATAGAAGCGTTAAATCGGACTCTTCAGAATTTACGAGATAGTACAGATATTTTAGGAGGAATGGTAGATTTATTATATATTGGCTGGTGAATTCAAGCTTATGGGGAAATTTTGAAAAATTCAGTCTGAAAACGAATATGAGAGTGCATTTTCATAATGACGTAGATTCGGAACAATATGCAGAGACGCAATTAAAAATCGGTTATGGTTTTCGGCTGGAGGCTTTATTTTATTTTCAGAGAATTTTGTAATGTAGAAGAAAATAATGTAAATCTCATTGCTCAAATTTACCCGGGCTTGCAACAAAATTTAATTTGGGATCAGTGGTTGCGCGCAAGATCAATATTGGTGCATAACAATGCAATGTCCATAAAATCAACATTGAATATTTAAACGACGTGCGGGGGAGGGGGAGAATTAAGAAATATTTATCAATGAATACAATCATGGATAAAGAACAAGTACTTCATATCCCACAGAGTTCTTAAATTCACTTGAACTTTCGGGTGTACCCTCACATAAACTTCAATTAAAACTAAACGTACCAGTTATGCAAAATCTCGATGCTCCTCGATTATGTAAAGGAACGAGGAATGTATCACAAATCTGATGCAAAATATACTTGGTGCCAATATTTTTAACATATGTCATGAAAAGGGATAGTCACATACCTCGAATTCCAAGTATCTCCACTGACCTACCGTTCCACCTCAAACGATTTCAATATCCCCAGTTTTACTGTTGCTATTAACAAGGCTAATATTTCAGGTAGCAGGGGTGTGCATTTTGAAAAGCAATGTTTTTCCCATGGCCAACTATATGTAGCCTGATCAGTGTGTCCAATGCCCAAATCTTCACACATTTGCAACTGACGGAAGAACATGTAATATCAGTAATGTGTACAGTAGCATCTTAGAATAATATTCTGCTTTAAGTTCTTTTAAAGAGGAATTATATATTAAATGTAGATACTTTCAATTTTTAAAAATATTAATAGTTTAAGTTATTGAATATTTGTTGTTAATTATTATAATAAATTACTCTTTTCAGTTTTTTTAACTAAGCTCAATTTTATAATTTTTAAATTTATTGGTTCCAGTCAAGTAATAAAAAATCTACCATATTATATATTTACTTTCTAATGCTAATGATTTTGACTTTGTCCAGTTATTTAAAGACATCAACGCCGAGCAGAGCCGCGGGTAAAAGCTAGTTCATATATAATAATGTACAATATCTATATATATAAAGGAGAAAAGCGACTCACTCCCTGACTGACTGACTAATCACGAAATCTCTGGAACTATTCAACCTACAGACTTGAAATTTGGTAGACATGTTCCTTTGATAGAGTAGACATCAGCTAAGAACGGATTTCCGAAATTCGAAACGCAAGGGGCGTTACAGGGGTTAAGGGGCGTTATAAATAATTGTTTCCATGTTTAAACTACTCAATGTACAATTTTGAAATTGGGTAAGCAGATTCCTTTCATACAGTAAAGATCCGCTACAAAATGAGTTTGGTGAAAATCGACCCCCAAGTGGAGTTGCATGGGCTTAGGGGGCGTTATAGATAATTATTTCCATTTTTAAACTATTTGACGCACTGTCTTTAAATTTGATATATAGATTCCTTTCGTAGAATAGTGATCAGTTACAAAACGGTTTTGTGAAAAGAGACTTCTAAGTGGCGTTGCGGGGGATTAAGGGGCGTAATAGATAAATATATCCGTTTTTAAACTACTTCACCTACCTGCTTGAAAATTGGTAGGTAAGTTTCTTTCCTGGAGTAAATATCCGCTACAAAATGGGTTTTGGGAAAATTGACCCCCAAGGGGTGTTGCGGGGGGTTTAAGGGGCGTTATAAATTCCTATTTTTAAGTTATTAGACGTACAGTCTTGAAACTTAGTAAGCAGATTCCTCTCATAGGGTAGAGATACGCTAAAAATGGGTTTCGTGAAAATTGCCCCCAAGTGGCGTTGAGGGGACTTAAGGGGCGTTATAGCTAATTATTTCCATTTTTTAAACTATTAGACGCACAGTCTTTATATTTGATAAAGAGATTTCTTTCATAGAGTAGAGATCAGCTATAAGAAGGTTTTGTGAAAACAGACCTCTAAGTGGCGTTACAGGGGAATAAGGGGCGTAAGAGATAAAATATTTTCGCTTTTAAACTATTTGACCTACCTGCTTGAAAATTGGTAGGAATGTTTCTTTCATGGAGTAAATATCCGCCACAAAACGGGTTTGGAGAAAATTGACCCCCAAGGGCTGTTGCGGGGGTTAAGGGCAGATATAAATAATTATTTCTTTTTTTAAACTATTAGACTCACAGTCTTGAAATTTGTTTAGCAGATTCCTCTCATAGGATAGAAATACACTGCAAAATGTGTTTTGTAAAAATTTGACCCCTAGGTGGTGTTGCGGGGGTTCAAGGGGCGTTATTGATAATTTTTTTGCATTTTTAATTAATTGGACGCAAAGTCTTCAAATTTTGCTAAGCAGATTCCTTTCATAGAGTGCAATTCTCCTACAAAACGGGTTTTGAGAAAACAGACCCAGAAGTGGCGTTGCGGGGGCTCAAGTGGCGTTATAGACAATTATCCCCATTTTTAAACTGTTAGACGTACAGTCTTGAAATTTGATAAGCAGATTCCTTTCGTAAAGTAGAGAACCACTACAAAATGGGTTTCGCGAATATCAACTACCAAGTTTAATTTCGGGAGATTAAGAGGCGTAATCGATAAATATTTCCATTTTAAACTACTTGATCATCCTGCTTGAAAATTGGTAGGCATGTTCCTTTCATGAAATAGAGTTCCTCTAACAAAGAGTAAAATGTGAAAATTGACCCCTAAAGATGTTTGCGAGGGGTCAAGAGGAGTTACAAAAAAATTCCTGTTTTTA